>CAJPIZ010000489.1:0-23976 GCA_905368565.1 Medioppia subpectinata
ATGGTCAATATGCTTGACGTCCTATTTTAGAAATAATCTCAAATCAATCAAAATTTTGTCATTTTTTCCATAGACATAATGTTAAATTCAAACTTGTCTTTGAGCAAAATGCTGAAATCGCTATTAAGTGATTTTTGCTCCTGTTTAAGAATCTGTAATCAAAATTCTTATGCTGCATGTAGTTTTTGGTTAATTAACGATTTTTCAATATTTGACATTTATATGATCTCAAAATACACAACTTTTGCAAAAAATCTTCTATAATTTAAAAACTACATACAGCACAAGAATTTTGATTACAGATTCTTAAACAACAACAAAAATAACTTAAGATCTATTTTAGGATTTTGTTCAAAAACAAGTTTGAATTTAACATTATGTCTATGGAAAAAATGACAAAATTTTGATTGATTTGAGATTATTTCTTAAATAGGACGTCAGGCATATTGACCATATCATAACAAAAACTCCCGCAGTTGATGAGGATTTTGATATATCATTTAAATTTCTAGACCGAATACCTTTCGAGATATTCGACTTTGTAATGGTCAAGTCCATTAATCTCCACCCTGTATATCTGGAATTTACTCAACGCTTATATCCGGCCAACTTTACTAACCACGTTAAATGGAAATCATTTAAGTACCCTTTGTTGTTTTATAAAAATAGCAAGTTTACTAGAATTTATGCACACTTAATGAATTATAATGTCAATCAAAGTACTATATTCTTGGCTATTACCAGTAGTTTAATACACACTTATATAACAATTCAGTTATATTTCTATTCAAACTGGTCTTTATATGGATTATTAGGCTTAATAATTATGAATTTAATATTTTTCATATCAATTTTGTTATGTTATTCCATAACATGGGCTGTATTTATGTTATGGTATTTAATAACATATGCTTTTAAATCAAAATTTCTACAATTAAATGCTTATATGAAAATTGCTTTAAAATTTAATGACCAGAGATTTTTAACGCAAATAATTATTGAACACAATTATTGGGAACAACGGGTTAGGGATTGTAATGTATTTTTCCGGTGCATCACCTTAATTATTTATTATGTTGCGACAATTGGTATGCAATTATTTATTTATATTATACACAAACCGGACAGTACTTTATTAGCTAGGGTTTGGTTTTCAACATCTCTTATTTTATGTTTTACAATAGTTTTTTATACAAATATAATGAGTACTTTGATATTAAAGTCCGCTCACAAACCGTTACCACAAGTGATAACATATTTATCAAAATCTCCGATAATTTCAATTAAAAATCGGCTAAAATTGATGTCATTTGTAGAGATGTTGTGCGGACCCGAAATTGGTTTCTATTGCTATGACTTATTCCCAATGAATAGCTATGAGTTGTNACATCAAATTAAAAAATTATATATTATAAAATAGATTCTTATTCCAAATGTTACTGGAATTGTATCAATACATATACATCGCTGACGTTAATTATATTTTAATTTTAAAATTTTCAAATTATTTATTTTCAAATTAAATTAATGTAAATTTGTTATGTTTAATAAAAAATATTAATAGTTATTACTAGTGAGTGAATTAGTTGAATTCAAATGCAATATGATTGCGCTATATCAAGATGACAATGAACCAAGTATATCTACCATTCATTTGGGACAAATATTAATTAATTGTCCAAAAATGCGGAAATTACATCTTAAGGTCCGTATATACACAATAGATATATGCGATCAATTGTTTGCAACATTAAATTTAATCAATAGTTTAATACTCATCGGAGAAAAAGACTACAAAAAGACAGTCTTACAGCAAATGCCGGACTTTCAAGCAATAAATGATTTAATTGTTTGTAATTAAATTGTTATCAATATTTCTATCATAATCTTTTGCATATCACAGTTATAAACGTAATTACTGTATACAGAATAATATAAATTAAAGTTAATTGATTATTAAATTATTACTGATTTTTGCAAATGATTTTATACTTGAGACATAATTAAAACAGCAATTAATTGGCCGGATGTAATGGATTTAACTAACGGTGACAGTCTCGGTCCAAACTAGGATGATCAAGTATACGTACGTGGAGCCAACTTGATCACATGTTGTTTACGTAACGATAAGGCCTGGGTCGAGGCGATGGACGGCGAGAGCTGATATAATACGGGCCATATCGGGCACTACGACGAGAGTATATTAACTATTTATTAGTTATTAGAATAACACATTATTCACTGTTTAATTTCTCCCATAGAGATTGAACAGTGTGTAGTGACTAGTGTTGCCAACTCTGATCGACTACCGCCTTGAAAAATACAAAAATTTTCTAAATTCACCTTGACCAAACCTTGACCACCATTATTATTGCATATTTGATTATAAATATTTTTNTTCACCTTGACCAAACCTTGACCACCATTATTATTGCATATTTGATTATAAATATTTTTGAAATATGAGCAAAATGTAAATTTAAGCTTTAATTTAATTTAGTTATATTATAATAAAGTGTATTTTCCATATAAGATACGGGCTTTTTGAAGACAAAAGTCTTTCTTATGAAGGGTTTTTCATAAAGGATTTGTTTTGCTATTATACAAATAGGCAATAAATATTATTCTGAGTTTTTAATAGTGTGTTCATTACAATAAATACCTAAAATAGACATCCGGTAATTACATTTGCTTTTACCTTGACCTGTCTATGTCAAAGTGAGACTCCCGCCTTTCACCTTGACCAGAACCTTCTCACCTTGCAAATCAAGGCAAACCTTGACCAGTTGGCAACCCTAGTAGTGACTCTCCCGTCCATTGCTGAAGTAACTGTTCATAAATTATTTTAAATATATGGAAATGGTACGAAAAATTGAACTGTATATAAATTAGATTCATTTTCTGTATTATAAATATAATTTGTTCTTTTAATTAACAGAATACTAACTGTTTATTAATTGTTTATATTGTTTTATACATCTATACAATGTTTCATTTTGTTATCTTATTAATACAATTGTTATTTAAATTTTATTTTTATACAATAACGTGTTTTCATACATGTAAAGCTTTACTGTACTGTACATTATATCATTTTGGCTTAAGGTTTTGAAAACATATTTAACCATGACAACTATTATTATTATCATAGATGAAACAAAGTTTCTATGTAAAAGATACAATATATTAAGTTTTTACATTGATCAAGGATTTTACAATGAATTTTCAGAAGATTTATCATGTTTTTCAATTATTTAAATCCAGTTTTGTTTATGGATTTAACAAAATAATTGAATTCATTATATTTATATGTTTTGTTATAAAAACAAAAATACAAAAATTAATACAATTCATTCATATAATTATAAGTAATTATGACATTAAGTTTGTATCATATCTTAAATTAATAGCCAAATTGTTGAGCTTTTGTGTGCTATCCTATGGGGCCATAGAATTGACAACAGATTACTTCAGTTATCCCAACGTCTATAGCTTTAACGTAAAGCCGAGCAATGAATTGCGTTTACCAGAGATTACTATCTGTACGGAAAGGGATGTGTTTTTTGATAAAACAAGGATTAATAATGAATTTGGATTAAGCAATGAATACGAGTCGTGGAAACGAAAGGCACAAATGATGGTTAAAAATATGATTAAAAAGGTATGCAATTCTGAGAGTTCAGGTTTTGCTTATCCTTATGTTTGCAAATATCCATCATTTGTTGAAAATTATTATTTGAATCATTTTTATGACAAATATTTGCCGCAAATGTTTGCCAACTATTCGTTCAATGATTTATTCAACAGATTCTCAATTAATGGCAACGAATTGATTAACTGTTCGGCAAATGTGGGCATAAAATACAACAACGAGTACAGAGTGTCCGATAAATGTGTCTCTAATGACAACAACACTGTTTTGCACAGTATTTACGGTACGAAAGACTTTGGCGTTTGTTTTAAGTACTTCTCAAACAACGAAAATACTAATCACTTCTCTCTCATTGATAAACATTTTGTTGAGTTTCGCATATCTTATGAAAGAATTCAAAACTTTCTCTTAACTGAAACTCATTTGGATATTAAATATAATAAAAATTCTTTTAAAAAGTTTGTCACTAGTTATGGAAAAATGAATACATTTGATGAATATCTGGTATTATATGTATTCGTGGATCAAATGCCTAATGAATTAATAAAAACAAAAGGGACGGCACTTAAGATACCGAGTGTTGGCATTAATGCGAGAATTAATATATACAACACATTTGTCGATAGATTGTCCACACCTTATATGCAATACTGTCAACAACATGAAGGTAATCTTTTTTCTATGTTATCAGACATCAAATTAAAAAATTATATATTATAAAATAGATTCTTATTCCAAATGTTACTGGAATTGTATGTACAGAGTGTTCAACAAATTACACAAATGTATTCCAAATCCATATTTGAATGAAAAGTTTATTCTCCTAAATGCGAAACAAACAGAATATGAATTCTGTAATAATTCTGTGGTTTTTAACAAATCAAATAAAGCATACGATAAATGCAGAGATAGTTGTGTTAAGGATTGCCATCAGATTTACTACACCCTAGAGTTGGATAAAACAGAGTTTATGGGACTCACAGATAGTGTACTCAGAATTCAATACAAATCGTATCAAAAATTTCATTATACAAGTGATAAGAAATATCCAATATTTAAATTTATGTCAGATATCGGGGGTCTGTTTGGGCTGTGGTTTGGGTTAGCCTTCATAGACACGTCACGAAACTAACGTAATGATAAGAGAGCGTAATTTGCATATAAAGACAGTGATTAATCGCTTTTTAATAATTAACAAAGAGTTAATTATATGTTAGCATACTTAGCTAACGATAGTGCTGACCTTACTTATAATTGGCGTAGAATTGTGTCAATCATAACAATACCTATCATTGTTTCACAAATATATTCATTAACTTATAATTACTTCTCATTTCCCACACAAACGACACTTAAAATGATTGAATTAAAAAACATGTCAACAAATAGTATACCCTTTGAGTCCATACCAGCCGTCACTCTATGTTATGAACACACGTTTAAAGACGTTGCTCTAAATAAACAAACCGGTGATTATATTAAAAACTATATATTAACTAATAATCATCTCATATATCTGATGAACATCTATTGTCGATCATATGATTCAACGCGATCTCAATATCCAAATAAAGTAGCATGGTATTATTTTAAACAATGTGATCATCATGATAAAGAATCGTCAAATATGTTTTTTCCAAACAATCTGCTAAATGATTGGCTAAAATATTTTAACGTTTCAAACAATATAGAGTTTGATCAAATTGACCATGATCGTGACCGGCGATATGGTTTAGCAAACTCAACAATAAAAGCTGTAAAACAATTTAATAATTACATTAAATGCAAATTTAACGAATACAACTGCGATCGAGTGCGGGAACCGGTGGTCACACTATCGCCGTTCGGTCGGTGCCAGACGTTTCTCGCGGGCAATGTATGGCCGAAACCAGTGTTTATTAAAGGAATCGATGGCCAGAATGTGATTGAATTCCGTGAACATCGAGGAACTGATGGCCAAACCAATCGGATTAGTGTTTTGAGAAAACGATTTATTATTCATTCACAGAAAGAGTTACCAAAACTAACCGACAGTTGGTTTGAATATAAATGATTGAATTCCGTGAACATCGAGGAACTGATGGCCAAACCAATCGGATTAGTGTTTTGAGAAAACGTAAATAATAAGTAAGTGTCTTTCTCAATGGTTTTGATTGGCTGTCAACCAAACTTATATTTCTAAAACATCGTTAACCACCGTTTAGATTGTTTATAAGTCATTTTAATTATGGTATAAGTAACTCTCGACTGCCGGCGCCGTACGATAGCGGACGACCCGATGAGTCCGGCGGTGGATGTCGTGTGAGATCTGCCGCCGGAGACACACAATACGATTGTCTGCAGCGATGCTATCGATTGCTATATGAGAGTCAATACCGAAATACAACGCCGTGTTATGCGGACAACGATTTATCGACCATTCAGTTAACAATAGGCCATAAAATAGTGACAGATTCTGTTGAACAATGTCCCGCCCGTTCCCATCAGTCGTATATTAAGCATAATTATTGTCAACACAAATGTCCGGCCGATTGTCGGCAAACAATATATCAGACATTAAGACAAGAATTACATGTAACTAATATAAATGATCCATCGACTATTTTTTCATTCGCCGATAGCTATTATTTGCAAATCAATTACATAGCGCAGGTAACATTTATTGATTTAATAATTAATATAATCAATGTATTGAGTCTATGGCACGGACTCACAATAGTCGTTATTTTGCAAACATTTTATGTTTATTTGAAAAACAAATTGAATGTCATTTCTATCGTACGCTTCGTTCGCCGACACCTATGCTATCGATTCGGTCGAACATCGCTTTTAATACCGCTATATATTCGGGTAATTTATTTATAAAATTCTTAAATTAAATTAAAATATAAATGACCATGATCATAATCTTACTTGTTAGACATTAAATTAAAATGCAATTTGTTTATTGCGCTTAATGTTTAAATGATTTTTAAATTTAATTTATACACCTATTTTATGCTACAATGTACTCATCAGTACAGTATAAGTTTCCAATGTTAATAATGCCTATAACAAATTGTGAAATATAATTTAGCGCACATTTCTCTGTCTAATGGCGGCAATACTTGGCTATCAATTATACGACGTTTCGGTCGACTATTTTGGGTACAAAACGATTACCGTATTTAAAGTGATGGACAATTCAATGGACGCACACTTGCCGTACATAACACTCGTCTACGATAGAAATATTTTAAGCGAAGACCCATTTAATTTAATGTCACAACATTCACGTTACCCGCGACGCCATCCAGAGCTTAATGGTAGCGAATTGTTTAATTTGAGCAAGGTCGACGCCACCGGTCACACTCGCATCGCCATCGGCGCCGATGCGGACCAATGGCCGGGCGTTGATATCCGATCGCTGAGACGAGTCGCGGGATATAATTTAAAATCAGGTTATCATTTCATGTTTACCATATTGTTTGATCTGCAACCGGTGGCCATCAGCCGCGTTGATGATAAGCACCGTTCACTCTTGACGGACAATACACAGCAGTTTGCGGTCATTCGTCGCCAAAGCCAAGTACTCGACTCCGACCCGAAGTATGTATTACTTCACTACCGATCTGTGGCCGACTTCGAGCGCCTATTGAGCGCCGAAACGCGACTGTCGGCCGTTAACCATACGTTTGCCGTCACAAAAACCGCGCGCCAACTGTTACCCGAGCCGTACGGCCGGTGCAGTCACTACGGCTCAGACCCGTCGACCGGTGCCGACGGGTCAGGCAGTGGACAACCGTTTGGTGCGATTTCTCACTCGCATTGTATGAGAAGGTGTCGCTTGAATTACGTCAGGCCTGACAGCCCTCGTAGGAGACCGCCCACCGATTGGTGCGGTTTATATCACGTGGACTACACTTTACACCAATTAGATTTTGACCACCACTTGATTCACAGCGTGTGTGCGTCTAAATGGAAGTGGAATAATAAAGATTGGCAAAGGGCGCTCATAAGGATAAACATGGTAAGTGTGCTAATTAAATATTAACAAGGTTTATAAATTTAACGAATAGCAGATAAAAAATATGTGTACTTTATATACAGTATATAATATTTATTTTATGAATTTATTGTAATTGATTAATTATAATAATTATTTATTATCCAATTTTGTATATATTCTTTGTTTAGCCTAAAGTGTCGGTTAAGTGTCTGTCGTATTGTCCGCCCGATTGTCTGGCAATGGATTATCGCTCGCGTGTTGTCAACGATAACAAGGATTACATTCAAAGGGTTTGGTATAACGACGACAGACCGGAGGACTGGTATTCATCACAGCGTTTGGTTTGGGACTCAACTCAACCGATGTATGTCTATAAAGATGAGCCCATTATGTCATTCCCGGCGTACATGTCATACATCGGCGGACTCTTTGGCCTNGTCATTCCCGGCGTACATGTCATACATCGGCGGACTCTTTGGCCTCTGGTTTGGCACTAATGGCCAGCAATTGATTGTCGCCGTAATTGACAGCCGATTATGGCTTTGGTTGAGGCAATCATTTGTCGACCGGTTTTCACGTCATAACAGAATTCAAACCATAAATATTATTTCAATGCAATTAAACTTATAAAGTTTACCACAAATTGATTTATTAAATGAAACATTTTTTTGCAAATATTTAATGAATTTCAATCAGAAATAAAATACAAAAATAATTCATAAATATTGTAATATCTCATAAAGTAAGTGTAAATTTAATGTAAGGCTCCCTTTAGTGATGCCTTACGTATGAAATCCTTGTAAGTATCAATATCCAGAGCATTGAAAGCACTTGTTTTGGACACTTCTGTGAATCGGGTCACAGAGTATTTGAAACATATATCCTGGAGGGCCGGCACCCCGTGTTTAACTGCCGCCCCGTATATTAGGGCAACGTTTTCAACGGTAATGCGTTTGCATATAAGTTGAGTACACTTTCGCTTGAGGTCTGTCTCGGCGTAAGTGTCGGCCAAACCTAATAACTCGACCGCAATATCCGGCGCCACAAACACATCGTTGGTATACAGATATTGTAAAAATGCTTTGAATGCCAGATAAGAATATTTTGTTATCTGTAGTTATAAAATGTGATTTTAATTTAAATATAAATTTTAATAAAGTTAATTATAAACTCACCTCAAGTACTGAGCTATCGGTGTCTAACAAAGGTCTGAGTCGTTGGCATCGCATAACCAAATATTCTCTGTGGACATGTATGGGGTGGCCGTCGATCACAAACTGGAAACTACTGGTTATCGGATCGTTGAATACTTGGGACAGACTGTTGGCCATCGGATTCTTTACCTGATCAGCGATTGTTATTGAGTGATAATTGACACGTGATTTGCCGTACAAACCAAAGACATCATCCATAGAGCAGGCGTTCACAACTATTAAAATATAAATCATGTATAAACTAATAATGATTATTACATTATTTAACAAATACCGGTAGGTGTGAGCAAAACATCCAATGGATACCGACATTCGCCCCAAACTAATATTTTGCCAGTTATGGTAATCGCCGCTGAAATATAGTTATCCTTATGTGTAACGATGTCTGCAAACGGACCATGGTGATTGGCACTATCCAGCTTGAATGGCGACAATTGTTTTGTTGTGTTACCAGTGCCCAATTGACCACGGTTATATCCAAAAGTGTAAACACTGCCATCATTTGATAAGATTATAGTGTGGTAATAGCCGGCCACCACCTTGCTCACTTTTATATCACTAAAATATGGTATCTGAACAGGCAGGTTTATGTTATCGGTCTTATCCAAACCCAACTGACCGTACAAATTATGTCCCCTTGAATGTAATTTATTAATCATATATTAAAATATGACCTATAACATTGTAATTTAATACAAATCACAGTCAAATATTTACCACGAAAAAACATTTCCATTTTTGGTAATCGCCACCGAGTGATATATACCACAGGCAATGGATGTCACGTGACACCCATCTAAACATCCCAACACTCTGGTAGGTGTAGACATTGACTTAGAGTTGCCGGTGCCGAGTTCACCATGTTTATTATAACCCCAGGCGTAGAGCTTTCCGGTACGGGTCAGCGCCAAAGTGAGAGAATCACCGCAATCGATGTCTATAATCGTGTTTTCAGTTTTTCTTAATGAATTGAATGTGATTTTCAGTGGTGTCTTCGATGGACTGGTAGTCCCGGTGCCCAACTATAGTCACTATGTTAATTACCATATTATATATAATTTATTCAAATACCTGACTCCAAATATTGTCTCCCCAGGCGTACACATCGCCGGCCGATGTGAGGGCACATCTGTGACTCTTACCGACGGCTATTTTGATGACACCCTTTGACCGTAATTCAGACAATTCAGTCATTTGTGTGATATTATTGACATTCATATGAAAGACCACATCATCTTTGGTCACAACAATCACTTCATGTCCTTTATCTACGTATATAACGAATGAACGGATGTTATGAACAAACTCTTCGTTCATTAGACTAAATACTTTCCATTTGTCTAATGAACTGATTTTGTGTCGCCTCTCAACTGATCCCAAGTCTTCAATTGTTGCCATTTGTTTGCAACAAAGAATTGTTTATATAAAAACTAAAAATTAAGTGAATTTAAGAGCAGTGTTTGCGATAATAACTATGGATATCATTGTTAATCACATACAATTTAATCGCTAACTCGTAAAGGAAACAGCACTTAAAGATAGGGTTTTGACTAAGGTTGGTAAATTACAATGATTTTTTTGAAGCCACGTAATTTACGTTGTAAAATACAAAAATGCACGTAATATACACGTAATTTTACTTACTATGGGGGAAAAATTAACATAGTTTATAAATTTAAATTAAACTATTTAATTGTATTATTTACACTAATTATACATAGTAGAACCTTTTAAAACTAATTCACTATTAATTATTATATATTTTAAAATCAAATTAATTGTTTCTAAATTTATACATCTTATCAGATGTGTATACAGTAAAACCCGATTATAAGAAAGTTATATTTTATACGAGTTGCTGATTCAATCATTGATTTTCGACAAAAATTGCATCAATATTTGTCATTCGTTTTTGTAAAATAGCTCAAAACAATTGATTTTGGTTTTGATTTTTTGATTTTAATCGATTATTATTTTTATAATAACTTATTTTACAAAATGAAAAATTTGTGAACGTAAAATACACTGCTAAATACAACGTAAATTACGTACGTAAAATACGTGGTTTGTCATATTGCCAACCCTAGTTTTGACATTCAAATATAAAATAGTTTATTTTGTTGACAAAATCTAATCTATTACATTTGTTTGAACAGCACTTTTAGACAAAGGCGGCAAACATTGCCGAAGTATATCTGGACTTTCACTCAGTTTTCAACGACTCGATCAACGGTAGGGTCGGTTACGGCGACTACTTTACCCATACGATCGACTACTGGCGCCACCGGTTTGACGGCAACTATTTTAAATTTAGTTAAGAGAGAAATACTATTTAGGTAATATTAACACAAGTTTTGGAAATCCCATTAACATGTAGGTAACATTATTCGTGATTATGAAAAACTATTTGACATAGTAGTATCTGTAAAGTTATGTAATTTTATAGCGTATATACGTTGTATGTGAACACCGCTCACTGTTGACGGACAACACACAACAGTTTGCGGTCATTCGTCGCCAAAGCCAAGTACTCGACTCCGACCCGAAGTATGTATTACTTCACTACCGATCTGTGGCCGACTTCGAGCGCCTATTGAGCGCCGAAACACAACTGTCGGCCGTTAACCACACGTTCGCCGTCACGAAAACCGCAGCCGTACGGCCGGTGCAGTGATTACGGCTTAAACCCGTCGACCGATTGAGACAATCAGTTGTCGATCGGTTTTCTCGTAATAACAGAATTTAAATCATAAATATTATTTCAATGCAATTAAACCCATAAAGTATACCACAAATTAATTTATTAAATAAAATATTTTTTTGTGAATATTTAATAAATTTCAATCAGAAATAAAATACAAAACTAATTCATAAAGATTGCAATCTCTCATAAAGTAAGTGTAAATTTAATGTAAGGCTCCCTTTAGTGATGCCTTACGAATGAAATCCTTATAAATTTCAATATCCAGAGCATTGAAAGCACTTGTTTTGGACACTTCTGTGAATCGGGTCACAGAGTATTTGAAACATATATCCTGGAGGGCCGGCACCCCGTGTTTAACTGCCGCCCCATATATTACGGCTACGTTTTCAATGGTAATGGCTTTACATATAAGTCGAGTACACTTTGTCTTCAGGTCTGTCTCCTCATAAGTGTCGGCCAAACCTAATAACTCGACCGCAATATCCGGCGCCACAAACACATCGTTGGTATACAGATATCGCAGAAATGCTTTGAATGCCGAATATGTATAGTCTGTGATCTGTAGTTATAAATAAAATGTAATATAATTTATTGAATTTATAAATTTTTATAACTTTAAAATAAAGTAAATGTTAAACTCACTACAAGTACTGTTTTATTGGTGTCCAACAAAGGTCTAAGCCGTTCGCACCGTATTATTAAATACTCTTTGTGGACATGTATGGGGTGGCCGTCGACCACAAACTGCAAACTACAGGTTATCGAATCGTCAAAGGCTTTGGACAGACTGTTGACCAACGGATCCACCACTTCGTGGCCACCGATTGCTATCGAGTGATAATTGGCACGTATTTTGGCGTACAATCCAAACACGTCACCCATTGAGCCGATGTTAACAACTTTTTTTAGTGTAAATTAGTTTTAAATGAGTATTAAATTTAATAAATAATTCATAACTCACCGGTAGGGGTGAGCAAAAGGCCCAGTGGTTTACGACAGTCGCCCCAAACTAATATCTTGTCAGTGATGGTAACCGCCGCTGAGATATAGCAAACCTTATGGGTAGCGATGTCGACAAAAGGACCATGGTGTTGGGCGCTGTCCAGTTTGTATGGTGTGTACTGATTAGTGGTATCGCCGGTTCCCAATTGACCATAATTAATGCCAAACGTATAGACACTGCCCTCGTATGACAGTATCATTGTGTGATAATAGCCGGTGACCACCTTGCTCACTTTTATGCCATTAAAGTATGTGATCTGAACGGGCAATGATTGCCTGGTGGTGTGACCCAAACCCAACTGACCTTTATTATTATAGCCCCTTGTATTTCACAAAATAGCATTTAATTAATAAAAATATTTATAATTATAATTAAAACAAATCAAATGATCAAATCTCTTACCACGAAAACACATGGCCGGCGTCCGTAACGGCCACACAATGATAGAAACCGCAGGCAATGGATGACACGCGACAACCGCTCAGACCTGCCATCACTTTATAAGGTGTTGTGACAGATGTGGTGTTTCCGGTGCCGCACTCGCCGTACTTATTATAGCCCCAAACGTATACCTGTCCGCCACTGGTTAGGGCTATAGTGAGGCAATCGCCGCAATCCATGTCCACAATCGGACCCTCTTTTCTAGTGAGAAAATTGACTTTTATTGGCGTTTCCGATGCACTGGTAGTCCCGGAGCCCAACTATAGTCATGTATTTAATTAATTTACTAAATATATTATATGATTATAATTAAAGTGTATCTATGAATACCTGACAGTAGTTATTGTCACCCCAGGCGTAGCCATCACCCGCCGATGTGAGGGCACATCTGTGACTCTTACCGACGGCTATTTTCATCACACTTTTTGCCTTTAATTCTCTGATTTCTGTCATTTTTGTGATTTCGCTGACATTCATATGAAAGACCACATCATCTTTGGTCACAACAATCACTTCATTGCCTTTATCTCCGTATATAACAAATGAACGGATGTTATAAACAAACTCTTCGTTCATTAGACTAAATACTTTCCATTTGTCTAATGAACTGATTTTATGTCGTCTCTCAACTGATCCCATGTCTTCATTTGTGGCCATATTGTGTTCACTTCTGTCTCAAAAAATAATTTGTTTCAAAATAAAACGTGTTTTTCAAAAATATTGAAATTTTTAGTAAATATTTTGATATTTGTTTGCCATATAATAAACAGACCTCAACTGTGTATGAGGATTATAAACAGGGATTTGCAATGACATTAATCCAATGTACACTTTGCAACGTCAACCATAATTCTAAACCTTATCATATACCGAGTGGTTCATTATATTTGATTTAGGGATGATATCCACGTATTTTTAAGTCATAAAACATTATTTGCTAAACAATTTTTATTCACTTTTAAAACATTATTTTTGTTTAATGATAATTACAATTCTATGGATTATAAGTCTATTAAATATTTATTCATAATATGCATAATTAAATTGAATTTTCGTATCAGATAATCATTTTACTCTTATGATTGCGTGATATATAATAGTTATATAATAATAATAATAAATGAAACAACAAATCAATCACTTTATAAAAGGCCCGCATTTACAGTATATCTGCAAAGAAAATCCATACGAATGTCAATATCCATGCGTTTGAAAGCATTTGTTTTAAACACTTCCTTAAAGTGAATCATAACGTAATTAAAGCACAAGTCCTGGAGTTCGGGCACCGAGTGCTTGACTGCCGCCAAATATATGGTCACCACGTTTTCAATGGCAATGCCTTTATATATAACGCGCGTACACTTCCGCTTCAGGTCTGTCTCGCCGTAAGTGTCGGCTAAACCTAATAACTCGACCCCAATATCCGGCGCCACAATCACTTCGTTAGTATAGAGATATCGCAGAAATGCTTTGAACGCATCGTAAGTATAATCTTTGAGCTATAGTTTTAAAACAAAATGTGATGTTATTTATGAAATAATTTTATAAAGTATAATTAATTTAATTATAAAACTCACTTCAAGTACTTTGGATTTGGTGTCTAACAGAGTGTTGAGACGTTCGCACCGTATAATCAAATACTCTCTGTGAACATGTATGGGGTGGCCGTCGATCACAAACTTAAAACTACTTGTAATCGGATCGTCAAAGGCTTTGGACAGACTGTTAACCACTGGATCCACTTCTTCGCCACCAATTGTCGTCGAGTGATAACACGCGTGTATTTTGCCATACAATCCAATGATATCATCAATTGATCCAATGTTTACAACTGGTATAAAATTAGTATAAATCGCATTAAAAGTAAGTTTTAATTGAAAATATTAAATAATTAAAGGATTGTTAAACAATTACTTTGAGGTGTAAGCAAATCGCCAAATGGTTGCCGACAGTCGCCCCAAACAAAGTGCTCTCCATTGACAGTAACCGCCGCTGAGATAGTGTTGCTTATATGAGCGACAATGTCTACAATAGGCCCATATTGGTTGATGGCGTTTAATTTGAATGGGGAACTCATAGTGACCTTATCACCCGTTCCCAATTGACCATTACCATTAAGTCCACACAAATAGACATTACCCTTATCAGATAAAAATATCGTATGATTTGGCCCGCAAACGACCTTGATCACTTTGATATCATTGAAATATTGAATCTGAACGGGCAATAATAGGCCTGTTGTGTTTCCCAATCCCAACTGGCCATTTACATTGTGACCCCTGTTATTATGATAATAAAGATCAGTTTCTAATTGTAAATCAATACACTCTGCCATACCATCCAAACACACTCCCGGTGTCCGTAACGGCCAGTGAATGATATCCACCGCAAACAATGGATGTCACGTGACATCCATCGAGACCTCCCATCACTTGAATAGGTGTCGATTGATTACCATAACCATAATCATAGCCATTGCCATCACAATTATAACCCCAGGTGTAGACATGTCCGGCATCGGTCAGCGCCAGTGTGTGGAGTGAACCGCATTCAATGTCAACAATCTTTTCATTATTACAATCGAGGGACACTTTCAAGGGATGTATCGATGGATTAGTATTTCCAGTTCCCAACTGTGATCATAATATAAATTATATCCATATATTAAAAAGTAAATAAAACTAATATAATATTTATTGTGAAATACCTGACAGTAATTATTTTCACCCCAAGCGTAGACATCACCGGCCGATGTGAGGGCACACAAGTGCTTCGAACCCGCAGTGATTTTAATGATACCCTTACCACTCAATTGCTTCAATTCTAACGTTTTGGTGATGTTATTGACATTCATATGAAAGACCACATCCTCTTTGGTCACAACAATCACATCACTTCCAGTGTCTCCGTATATAATGAATGAATGGATGTTTTGCACAAACTTTTCGCTCATCAAACAAAATACGGGCCATTTGTCTAATGACACCGATTTCTGTCGTCTCACAACTGATCCCAAATCTTCATTTGCGGCCATTTTATGATCTCTTTTGTCTCAAACCGTTTAAAACATAAAATATATTTTCATTTAAATACTTATTATTTTTAGGTAAAAATTGATTGCAAAGACATAAACACAATGAGACTCAATGTGTGACTGAGTGTTGGGCGGAAAGGGATAGAGAAAGACAGACAAAGACATGCATTTATACAGTAATAAAGTGCTGCCCTCTCACTAAGGTTGGTAAAATACAAGGTTTGTCATATTGCCAAACATACCTCTATATTATAATTTATAAATAATTAATTTGAATATTACATGAGATAATCATTTTGATCTTAAGATCACACAAATGTCACAATCATTCGTCTCATCGTTTTCAATGTCGATATAAAACTTATTGTTAAACAAGACTACAAACGACTGTCGAGTAAATGTTGAAAATGTGTCCCAAAATTATCTCAATTAGACTTTTGCGAAATCATTTAATTGTTGTAATATTTAATGTTTTCATAATTCAATTACAACTGATTTGCAACTGTTATTAATCGACTGTAATCTCGAGTCTATTGTAATTCATTATATTTCTATTTGGTATAACTTTTCATAAATGTTTCAAATGTTCATTAATTAGGGTTTTTATAACAATTCAAATATTTTTTGTAAAACTTTAATCTGTAAAACAATTTATAATAAATATTTATCACATTTCGTAAAATAAATGACTATTTTTTGGAAAATATATTTTTATAACAATTTTGGATGTTTTGTGATCATAATTATTATGCAAAACATTATTAAAGTTTTAATTAATTTTCTGAGATTATATTCGGTATTATTTATTAAATATTAGTTAATTCTAATAGTATTTTACTGTTATTTTAATTTAATTGTTATCTAAAGCAAATATTTTTATCATTTATTGATTTATGAATTATAACTGTAATAATTAGTAACCTGTCATTTCAGACTTTCAACTAAAACTCTACATAAACTCAATGAGTTGAAAACACATGTAGACCTAGGTGCAATCAAGTTGAAGTATAGCATTAATTCACACTTAAATTCAGGCTTTCACTGAATAAACAGTCAATACTTTTTACACATTTTTTCATAATATAATTTTACACATTTTCTCATATTATTAACGTAAAGGTTTTATATATTTCTGTCATTAATTTGCATTTTTTGCATCCGTTTCCACACATTGTTGTGAGAAATGGTTTTATTAAAAAATTTACATTAATTTAAAGTTATAAATAAATTATTTAAAATAATGTATGAAATAAGTGTTTAAATAATGTGATTTTGATTTTGTAATTATTTGAAATTATTTATAGTTTTTGTGCTAAAAATGACTACAATTTGACGATTGGTTTGAAATGTTTGGTAATTATGAATGCAATCAACGCTTACATCAAATCATGTGTTCATTTGTTTCAGTCATTCATTGAAATAGACTTTTGTTGAAGAAGTGATCCACAAATGGATAGACAAACCACTCGTTTCCTCAGAAGTGACACAATTAGGAGACAAACATTTGATTTAAGAGCTAAAGACTCTTTCGACAGATTTGGTGATGACTTGTGTGGACTCATATTGTCTTATCTGTCATTCTCTGAGCGGTTCCGATACGAGTCTGTGTGCAAAGAGTGGCAAAGAGTGGTATACGAGACACAAACAGAGGTTAACTATTGCTTTGAATACGAAATTGCGGTTCAAATAAAAGTAAAAAGATTGAAATTTATTGTCAAAAAGTTGCCAAATATTACAAAAATACAATTTGAAGGCAATAATGATATGTTGGACACAATCACAAGACATTGCCATCGATTACGTCATATTCATATCAACACCAGATATAAGTTAAACGTCAAAACAATTGCAAGATTTTTTGCAAAGTTTGCCAAACAATTGAAATCAATTTATGTAGAGATTTGGCCAAAACTCCTCTCTGTTTGGGATGCGTTTGAAACAAACCTAATATTATGTACAAATCTCGAGGAATTACACATTTGTCACTATAGTTATCTTATAAAATACATTGAAATGTGGAAATGCTTGTCCCAAACCGATGCAAATGTTCCTATATATGGAAAGTTACGCAAAGTTTTCCTCAATTATTACAATGACATGGATTTAGTAAAACAATTTGTGCAAAACTATGGAAAGTCCTTGAAATCAATTGAGTTATTAGTTACCGATGAGAGTTGTGATGAATTATCATTCAATAAACTATCGGACGGTTTGTCACAAATGAGTGAATTAATTGAATATAAATGCCTTCTCAACGAAGGATCATATTGTAATAATAAATACTTCTCCTTAAAACTCGTTCATTTGACACAAATAGGTATTAATTGTTTAAAAGTCCGCAAACTTTATCTTTACATCGATTTCAATGCAAACGAAATGTGCGATCAATTGTTTGCGACAATTAATCAATACTTTAAACAATTAAAACGTTTAAAAATCGATGGCTTTTATAACCCAGACTTTGTTATGAAAAGCGATGCTTTGATTGAATGCAATCTATTAACACATTTATCTCGTATACAAACCAATCACTGGTTTTTTCATAATATCCATCAAAACTATCCTAAACTACAATTAAGTGTACAGTTATAGATAAAGTAAGTGATAATGTGTTGAATTCGTTGTCATTATTACCACAAATACAGACCATTTCTCTCTTTGGTGTCAATGATTACAATCCAACGACTGTCGAGAAAATGTTGAAAATATGTCCCAAAATTATCTCAATAAAACTTTCGTGAAATTATTTAATTGTTTTAATATTTAATGTTTTCAAAATACAATTATAATACATCTAATTTGCAATTATTATTAATCCATTGTAGTCTAAAGTAAATGTTTCATTATATTTCTATTTTGTATAAGTTTTCATAAATTTTTCAAATGTTGATTAATTAGATTTGTATAAGAATTCAGACATTTTTTTGTAAAACTTTAATCTGTAAAACAATTTATAATAAATATTTGTCACATTTTGTAAAATAAATGACTATTTGTTGAAAAATTTTTATAATAATTTTTGGTGTTGTGTGATCAATGATCATGATTATTTTGTAAAACATAATTGAGAATTTAATTTTTCTAACATTATATTCGGTTATAATTATTAAATAATAGTTGAATTAAATAGTATTTAGCTGTTATATTAATTTTATTGTCATTTAATGTAAATGCAAATATATTAATCATTTATTGGTTTATAATTTATAACTGTAATAATTAGTAACCTGCAATTCATAATTTCAATTAAAACTGTGTAAATTTAATGCATTGAGTAAAGGTGTAGGTGCAATCAATGCTGGTTCAAGGTAATAAATTATAACATTAATTCACACTTTAATACAGGCTTTCTGTATAAAAGGTTAATACTTTTCACATATTTTCTCATATTATTAAAGACGTAAAGTTTTTATACATTTCTGTCATTAATTTACATTTTTTGCATTCGTTTCCACACATTGTTGTGAGAAATGGTTTTATTAAACAATTTATATTAATTTAAATTTATAAATAATGAATGAAATAAATGTTTAAATAATGTGATTTTGATTTTGTAATTATTTGAAATTATTTATAGTCTTTGTGTCAAAAATGACTACAATTTGACGATTGGTTTGAAATGTTTGGTAATTATGAATGCAATCAATGCTTACATCAAATCATGTGTTTATTTATTTTGTGATTCATTTCATAGACTTTTTTTAAACAAAAATTGGACAATAAATGGACACAAGAACTGATCCACAAATGGACTCAAGAAGTGATTGACAAATGGATAGACAAACAACTCGTTTCTTAATGTGTGACACAATTATAAGTCAAACATTTGATTTAAGAGCGAAAGACTCTTTCGACAGATTTGGTGATGACTTGTGTGGACTCGTATTATCCTATCTGTCAATTGAGGAGCGGTTCCGATACGAAGAGGTGTGCAAACAGTGGCAGAGATTGATATACGAGACACAAACAGAGCTTATCTTTAACGGAATTGTGCGGCCGATTAAAGTCAAGAGATTTAATTTTATGATCAAAAAGTTGCCAAATATTACACAAATATGTTTCGCTGGAAACGATCGGATGTTTAATGCAATTACAAGACATTGCCATCGATTACGTCATATCGATATCGAAACCCATTATAAGCTAAACGTCAAAACAATACAAAAATTTTTCGTAAAGTTTGCTAAACAATTGAAATCAATTCGTGTAAACGTTTGGTCCAGAAATATAGATATTTGGCAAAGAAATGTAAAGTTTTGCACAAATGTGGAGAAATTACATTTTGTTGGATATATTTATGGATTAGTTCCGAGCATTGATTTGTGGAAAACCGATGAAAATGTTCCCACATTTGGGAAATTACGGAATGTTTTCTTTGGTTATAACGAGAAAAACATTGATTTATTTAAACAATTTGTGGAAAATTACAAAAATTGTTTGAAATCAATTGAATTATCAATTTATATCAGTAATAATGAGTATTTCACTGAACTAACCAATGGTTTGTCACAATTTAGTAAATTAATTGAAATAAATTGTTGTTTAACTGCCATTCAATTGAAACAAATGGGCATTAATTGTTTAAAAGTCCGGAAACTGGTTTTTCAGGTCAATTCACACCGAATGAAAATATGTGATCAATTGTTTGCATCAATCAATCAATACTTTAAACAATTAAAACGTTTGGAAATTAAAGATTGGCTTAACTCAGACTATGTACTGAAAAGTAATGAATTGATTGAATGCAAACAATTAACACATTTATCGCTAATAACTACAAATAAATTGTTTTTCAATAATATACATCAAAATTACCCTAATCTTCAGTCTATAAGCTGTATAATTATGGATAGTTTGTCTGATAATGTGTTGAATTCATTGTCATTATTACCACAAATACAGAACATTTCTCTCTTTGGTGGCAATGATTACAATTCAACGACTGTCGAGAAAATGTTGAAAATGTGTCCTAAAATTATCTCAATCACACTTCCGTGAAATCACTTAATTGTTGTAACATTTAATGTTTTTAAATTATAACTGTTTTGTAATTATTATTAATCCCCTGTAATCTCTATCCTATTGTAATTCATTTTATTTCTATTTTGTATAAGTTTTCATAAATGTTTCAAATGTTCATTAATTATGTTTTTATAACAATTCAAATATTTTTTTCAAAATATTAATTTATAAAATTAAATTAAAAAAATTAAATATTTATCACATTTTGTAAAATAAATGACTATTTTTTGGAAAATATATTTTTATAACAATTTTGGTGTTTTGTGAATCACAAATTGTGATCATAATTATTATGTAAAAACTCGTTAAAGTTTTAAATAATTTTTCTAACATTATATTTGGTATCTATATAGATAATAATTATGAAATACTAGTTAATTCTAATAGTATTTTACTGTTGTTTTATATTTATTGTTATCTAAAGTAAATGCAAATCATTTATTGATTCGTAAATTATATTATAATTGTAATAATAATTAGTAACCTGCAATTTCATAATTTCAACTAACACTCTATGTAAACTCAATGCATTGACTACAACTTTATACCTATAACTTTACACCTTATATTTGGGTGCAATCAATAATTATAAGATTAATTCACACTTTAATACAGGCTTTCACTGACTAAACAGTTATTTTCAGAATAACACTATTTTCACACATTTTCTCACATTATTAATCACGTAAATGTTTTATACATTTCTATCATTAATTAGCATTTTTTGCATCCGTTTCCACACATTGTTGTGAGAAATCGTTTTATTAAACAATTTATATTAATTTAAAGTTATAAATATAAATGAAATGAATGTTTAAATAATTTGTTTTTTAATTAATTGAAATTATTTATAGTTTTTTTTTAATAGTTTTTGTGTGAAAAATGACTACAATTTGACGATTGGTTTGAAATGTTTTGTAATTATGAATGCAATCAACGCTTACATCAAATCATGTATTCATTTGTTTTAGTCATTCATTGAAATAGACTTTTGTTAAAACAAAAAGTGGACAATAAATAGACACAAGAAGTGATCCACAAATTGACTTAAAAAGTGATCCACAAATGGATAGACGAATAACTCGTGTCCTCAGGAGTGACACAAAGAGAAGACAGACTTATAGTTCAATAGCGAAAGACTCTTTCGACAGATTTGGTGATGACTTGTGTGGACTCATATTGTCTTATCTGTCATTCTCTGAGCGGTTTCGATACGAGTCTGTGTGCAAACAGTGGCAGAGATTGATATACGAGACACAAACAGAGCTTATCTTCAAATACGGAATCGTGCGGCCGATGAAAGTCAAGAGATTTAATTTTGTAATTAAAAATTTGCCAAATATTACAAAAATATGTTTTTCCGGAAATGATCAGATGTTGAACACAATCACAAGACATTGCCATCGATTGCGTGATATAGACATCGAAACCCGTTATAAACTAAACGTCAAAACAATTGACAAATTTTTCGCAAAGTTTGCCAAACAATTGCAATCAATTCGTGTAATCATTCGCTCCGAAAACACTGATATTTGCAAAGCGTTTGAAAGAAACGTAAAGTTGTGCACAAATGTCCAGAAATTAGACTATCGTCAATATAATTGGTCTACAAATTGGTGTACAAATCAGGGCCTCGTTTTGTGGAATATCACTGAAAATGTTCCCACTTTTGGGATATTACAGAAAGTTTTCCTTAATTATAACGAGAAAAACATGCATTTATTCAATCAATTTATGCCACATTATAAAAATAGTTTGAAATCAATTGAATTGTCAATTAATGTCAGTAATAATGAGTTATGTTTCACTAATTTAATCGATCGTTTGTCACAATGCAGTGAATTAATTGAATTAAATTGTTGTTTAACTGCCATTCAATTGAAACAAATCGGTATTAATTGTCTAAAAGTCCGTAAATTAATTCTTCGGTTCTCTTCGCACACAACCATAGTTTGTGATCAAACGATAGCAACAATTAATCAATACTTCAAACAATTAAAACATTTGGAAATTACAGATCGTTTCCCAGCAGACTATATACTGAAAAGTAATGATTTGATTTCATGCAAACAATTAACACATTTATCAAAAATACCGACAAATGAATTGTTTTTCAATGATATTCATCACAATTACCCAAATCTCCGGTCTATTCACTGTATAGTTAAGGATAGAGTGAATGATAATGTGTTGAATTCATTATCAAAACTATCAAAAATACAGACCATTCATATCATCGGAGAAAAACATTATAAACAAACGACTGTTGAAAATGTGATGAAAATGTGTAACAAAATTATCTCAATTAAAATTGTTTATTAATTTACTTTAAAAAATTAGTGTTATTTCATTGAAATTATTATAATATTATTATTTCTATTTTTACAACAAATTACCATTTAATTTAATTTCTATTAAATGGAATAAAAATTATAAAAACAAAAAAGTTTTAATTAATATTTCAAACATTATATTTGGTATTGATTTTTAAATTACAATTACTTTCATTGAAGTTATTTTACAGTTATTTTCATTTCGTATGTAATTCTATGCAAACTTAATAATAGTGTTAACTCACACTTCATTACAGGCTTTCAGTGTATAAACAGTTAACACTGTTTTCACACCATTTCTCACATTATAAACGACGCAATCGTTTCATAAGTTGTGATCATTTGTTGACATTTTTTGCATTCATTTTGACATTTGTTTTGATTTATGTTTTTGTGATTAAAACTCAATTAATAGTGAATTAAAAGTTATAATGAATTAAATGTTTAAAACAATTGACGATTGGTTTGAAATGTTTGGTAATTATGAATGCAATCAACGCTTACATCAAATCATGTGTTCATTTGTTTCAGTCATTCATTGAAATAGACTTTTGTTGAGACAAAAAGTGGACAATAAATGGACAC
>CAJPIZ010000490.1:0-23973 GCA_905368565.1 Medioppia subpectinata
AACGGTAGGGAAGGGGACAGGAGTTGAGAAGAGATGCGAACATTTGTTTTATTAATAATAATTATTGATTTTGATGGGAATGCAGAGAACGGATCCGAAATATATTTATCAATTATCTCCGCCCTCTTGTTGTTCGTCTCCGTCTCCCTGTGTGTCAGACGTCCAGAGCTGGAAAGGTATGCAAACAAAGACATGTAATGAGTGGTTGGATGTGTTGGTGACAATGGCTTACCGTAAGGTTGTCTCTGAGCAGCTGCATTATGAGCGTACTATCTTTATAGGAATCTTCGTTAAGAGTGTCCAATTCCGCGATCGCGTCGTCAAACGCCTGTCCATTCAAATCAATCACACATTAATACTATTCAATCAATACATTAATCGCCACAACAAACGTGTATAAAGAAAAACGCTCTCATAATAAGGTATCGCCAAATTCACAGGCATTCAAATGGCAAAAAGCATTTTCATTAATAAGCCGTTAGTAGTGTGTGTGTGGGGTAAGGGTCTGGCCATTACCTGTTTGGCCAGATGACAGGCCCGATCGGCGGCGTTAACGATCTCGTAGTAAAACACCGAGAAGTTGAGCGCCAGACCCAAACGGATCGGGTGTGTGGGCTGTAGTTTGCTTTTGCTTATGTCGAACGCCTCCTGATATGACTTCTGAGAGTCATCGATAACACCTTATTATGACATCGTTTGTCGCAAAACACACGCGAGTTGTGGCACAGAGAGAGGCAGTGATGGCAATGGGAACGGAAGGGGGAGAGAGTGGGCACAGAGGGAGCGGAAGAAAAAGAAAAAAGCGATGAGTAATGATTGTCCTGAGATGTGTACCTGTTTCGCGAGCTGACACGCCTTGTCGGGAGAGTTGAGGATCTCGTAGTAAAATACAGAGAAGTTGAGCGCCAGACCCAACCGGATCGGGTGCGTCGGCTGCATCTTGCTTTTGCTTATGTCAAACGCCTCCTGATAGGCCTTTTGGGACTCATCCACAACACCTTTGGATCAGTCACACAGACATACCGTTATCAACAAGTCATACACAATAGCACTACTATTCACACGCATTTCGGCTCTCATTGTTGGTCATAACATCTCAACGACAAACTCATCTATCAGTCTATCAATTGTCAACTAAATGTCAATTTCAATCATCTAATCCTAAATACTCTTACAATGAAATGCATTTTTAAAATGCATACAAATTGCTAAATATTTGTTGTCTGACATGTAAAACAGTGCAACACTTCTGACAATAAATTTTGTAATAAAATGCAAACAACAACTCATCATAAATGCCGTTAATTATAGAAACAAATCAACCGTTAAATGCATTGAATATAACGCTTTGAGTGCCATAAAGTAGTGACACATTTATAATATATTCTCTGAATATAATTGCATATTATGTTAAAAATAGAAAAGAAAATCCTTTTTCTATTTTTAATTCATAGCTTTTGAGATAATTAGTGAAAAAATCAAACAAATGTTTGCCACTGTTTGACAGCACTTACTGTTCCTTTGGTCACCAGTGGCCACTTCGGCCAGATATCGGTAGTAATCGCCTTTCATTTTAAGGTAAAACACTTTACTTTCGGCATTACTGGCCTTTGGGATCAAAAACTTGTCGAGAAGTCCCTAAACGGATATACAAACAGACATACATTAGAAACACGTATATATGAGTCATACTATTGCGAGAAAAATCAATAAATTTACAGCAAATGCTTTAAAAGAGCACTCATTTCCTTAAACAGACATTTAAAGTGCGAAGAAATTAAAGACCAATTCATAAATAAAGACATAAAACATGAGATGGAGAGCGAAATGAGTGGAAAATGTGTAAAATTAAATCATTAATAGAAAAAATGTGAGAAACTGAGAGCACTGGGAGTTTTGAGGGACTCTAAAATTCACATGACTTGAGGCCACACCCACTCATACATTATGTCAAGTGTGAGGCATCTCTGATGTAATGGTTAGCGCATTGACATCAAAGACAACAAGCGATTCACTAATGTCTTCGAGAAATACTGGGCCACAGATATGGACACAACGTCTTCATTACAATTACAAAACACTAATTACATGTCAATAATAGTATTGTAAACACGAGGTATAGAGAGAGACAGAGAGTGATAGGAATGTATGAAATGAAGTAACAAATAAATTGCATTCAATGAATGTAATCGTTTTGGTAATGATAGGTATGAGTGAAGAGTACATACGAGCACATCGTAACAGATTTCCCGCAACTCTTTCTCCACTTTCTCGCGGTATTCTCTGGCCATCTGTTGTTTCCGTTCGGATCCTTCGGTCTTCTGTTCGATGGATGAGATGACCCGCCAGGAGGACCGTCGGGCGCCCACAACGTTCTTGTAGGCCACGGACAGTAGGTTTCGCTCCTCATTGGACAGCTCGACGCCGGTCTCAGTGACCTGTTTCATGGCGGCGGCCATATCGTCGTACCTCTCGGCCTGTTCCGCCAGTTTAGCCCTTTGAACCAATTCGTCCTTATTATCCATTACTTATGGAGATTTGCGTGAGAAGTGACTTATTATACAACAGTCTATTGATTTCAGTATATAAACAGTTCCCGACAGTGGAAGTGACCGCAGATGCAAATGTGATCGCGATTTCAATGTGACGTCAAATTACAAGATTTTCTCTCAGATATGAATTTATGTGATTATCTGTGGATATAATGGGAGACAGAAAAAGACAATCAATCAATCAATTGGTCATTAAATTAATCAAATCAATCGACACATGTATTGAGACATTCACTCCTTCAGACACACCACTCATAACATAGCAAAACGTGAATAGAGTTAATACTAGCTATGAATCAAAAACAATTGCCATTTCACACAAAACCAGTCAATTGTCAACAAATAATACCAATATTTACCACACAATCGGACCAACAAATCAATGGTAATTAAAAACAAGCGATTTTGTGGGCAAATCAGTGCTAAAAACAAGTGATAAAATGCACACAAAATGGCTGACAATCCATAGGTATAGAGAGAGAAGAGAGAGAGGGGGAGAGTATAGGGAGAGCGCAGAGAGAGGGAGAGTTATCGTGGAGGCAAAGGCGTCGACACTACCCGACAGTACACTTCATACACACTTCGAGACACAATCGAGAGGTGAGTCTCCGGCAGCCATTGTGTGTTAGTGACGATATCACTCTCTGTATTGTGAATGGCTGTTACTCTACTACGGCAGCATATCTCTGACTGCTCACTACTGGCGTTTGTGACTAAGTTATCACTCTCTCTCTATGAGAGAGAGGTATTGAATGATTTGCCGGTTTATACTGTATTATAGCATTGAGTGCTGTATTAAACGTTGTGCTAATGCTATAGCAATGCTGTGCCACTAGTCATGCATTCTCTATACGCTTAAAGCCTATACACTGTGTGTGTTATGCATAACAGCCATAACTCACTCCCATTGGCTCTCAGCTCCGTATATACACAGCGCTCACCAAATACTCCATTACTATATAGTCATAGCGTTTGATAACAATTTGTTTCACACAATGTTTCCCCCATTTATTATAGCCATTAAACAGAGCCGCCGATCATTACAGCTCCGTATATACACAGCGCTCACCAAATACTCCATTACTATATAGTCATAGCGTTTGATAACAATTTGTTTCACACAATGTTTCCCCCATTTATTATAGCCATTAAACAGAGCCGCCGATCATTACCTAACCCTTGTGTCCACTCGTGGTCTCCCGTTCTATGTCTTCACATTTGCAATAATGTTGTCTTAAATCTGTATTTATTTCATTTTGCAAACAAATTATATTTTTTATTTATTTATTAAGTTCTAGAACTTTAAGGAATTTACTAAAGTTATGGCAATATTTTTTAAAACTTAAGTCTTACTTATATAACAGAATTTGGTGTATTGAATGAATCATACAATTCTTTTTACAGGGTGTCACAACTATAACATATAATAATATAATTAAATAGTTTTAGTTTAAATCATTTTAACAATAATTATTTTTATATTAATTATTTTATAAGAATTATGCATTCATTACATTGTAATAATAAAAGTTTTACAAGTAAATATTTTACAATTGACATAACTTTAAATATAATAACGCAAGTTTTAAAATAAAATGTCAAATTCAATTAAGAATTAAACGACAAATTAAATGACCAATAAATTAAGTATAAAATCAATTTTACAAACATTGATTAAAATTCAGTTTTATCATTATACATGTGTTAACTTATTTTGAACTTCCCAAAACCACGGCAGCCCATCGTTATGCTTAAGCCCTTTATATTAAAAACTTGAATTCTTAGACTATACACTTAAACTATAGGAAGTCATAAGTAATGACGAAAGGGCTGACAAAAAAATAAGTGATTTTAAAGGGAGTTAAGAGATCTATATTATAGATTACATATTCTATAACATAATATAAATTGAATTGAAACTTTTCTAAACGTAGAGAATGAGTTGGTACTTAATATAACGTCTTTGAATACGGCTAATACAGTAACTATTTGCAATATTATCTGTTAATTTGTTAATAATGCCAAACATAAAAACTTTAGAAATGAGCACTATTCTCTCTCTCTCTCTCTCTCTATACCTATGGATTGTCAGCCATTTTGTGTGCATTTTATCACTTGTTTTTAGCACTGATTTGCCCACAAAATCGCTTGTTTTTAGCATCTCTTCTCAACTCCTGTCCCCTTCCCTACCGTTTCGATGATATCCTTAACTTTTGCCTCAAAATTCAGTGATCGGTTGCACTCAACGCCACTTATGATAACAATTTGTAGTCTTTATATAAAAAATATTTAACAATAATAGATATTTAAGTCTCCAAACATTTGATGTCCAAAATATTTAACGAAACAAATGATTGCTTTGCATTAGACTTAATGTCGGCCTTTATTTGTCAGTGTTTTATAACTTATCTATTATTAAAACAAATCGCTATTAATTGTAATGTTTTTCCAGGAATTGATTTGAAATTACGAAAAGTTTTTATTAATTCATAATTTGTTTTCTCTTTTTTTTTGTAAAACAATCTCTAAATCATAGAAAACTTAAGTTTTTTGTTTAAAGTTATGGTCATTTAATAGACGTTTTATTATCTATAAATTAAAAATTGTTTTAAGATTTGAATTTTTGGACAATAATATAATTGGAAAATACAGATAATTGTGACGATAAAAGAAAGTGTGAATTAATGCCCAAAAAATTATTTCTTACATATTTTTCACTTAAATTTAGTTATCATTTTGCAATCAAAACCAATCATTTTTATTAAATAAATCGATCGATCAGTGAATTTGATTTAAACAAAAATTTTCAAATATTTTATTTGTGCGAAAACTTAAGTTATTTACTAATCCATTGGTTAAATGAGACAAAAAAGAAAATACTTATTAATATTTAACTCATTGTTTGGTTTTTAAACGTTATGTTGTTTTTAATTTTACAATCATTTCTATTTCAATCGATTCACACATAAAGTACCACTCAATCAGTGGCTTATAATTTGAAGCAAAAGTTTTTAAAACTTAAAACCAAAGGGCGGACCGACTGATACCCCCTTCAGTCCCCCTTCACTCTTATATAATCATCAAATCTATTGATATATATATCGAAAGACAATTCCCAATAAAATCCCAAACATTTTTTGGTACGAAAAAAACCAAAGGGCGGACCGACTGATACCCCCTTCAGTCCCCCTTCACTCTTATATAATCATCAAATCTATTGATATATATATCGAAAGACAATTCCCAATAAAATCCCAAACATTTTTTGGTACGAAATTAGTGTAAAACTTAATGTCAGACAAAAAACACTTAATATTTTTATTTGCTCTTAAAAAATATCAGTTGTTTTATTGATTAATAATTAATTATAAAAAATACAATTCATTGAAATTTTATGATTTCTTGACCGCAATATTTCATACATTCATTAAATGTCTGTTTTCTTCTCTGAAAAAAATCAATTGAAATAAAATCCTTTTAAAAGTGGAAAATAATTTCCAAAATCTAAGATTTTTATCTAATTATAAATGAAATTAATAGTTTTGATTTAAATGTAAATTTATTTGATTTTGTTTTTTGAAAACAAAGTATTGCTTATACTGTGAGTGACAAACAAAATACAGTTTAATATTATATATTTGAATACAATTTGAATTATTATAACTTATATCTAACTTAAAGTGCATTTCTTTTTACAATATAATTCATATAACGATTAATTGTATTTTGAATTTTAAAGATTACTATAAAGATAATGAGAAATGAGTTTATGTTTTATTGGCCAGAATTAGACAATTTCTTCTTGTTTTTTGTTCCGACATATTCTCACAGTTTTAACAATTGTTTGATTAGTTTTTATGATTTATGATTGCTATACGAATGTTAATTATGTACTTATTTATAATGAATAATTGAATGAATGTTATAATGAATATTCATTTTTCAAATGTGTTCACTATATCTATAAGTAATCAAAAAATATGTTATTATTAATACTATTTAATAATTTTTATTATTTATTATAAATTTATTAAATTCCCGTAAAAATGAACAAACAATCCATTTATATACTAATGATATATAAGAGTGTATTGATATTTAAGATCAAATGAAAGACTAAATTAAAAAATATTAAAATTTGAAACACAAATGAGATTCAATTCCAACTATAAAAATATATATAATTATAACTTATGTGTAATTTTTAAAAACAAGTCTCAAATCATTGAATTGTATTTTTTTCAATTATTATTTATTATAAAATATTTAAATATGATTTCCTACTGAATATTACAATTGATTTAATATTAATTTCGCAGTGATTTTTGTATTGAATCAAACGATACAATTTTATTGATTAAAAATCTCAGTTCTAATAGTTTTTTGCTCATATTTTATCATTACTTTAATGTTGTGCTAAACTTAACGTTATTATTAGCAGTGATTCCTGCGTTCAGTTCATTGAATTATTTGAATATGATTTTAATTATCAAAAATATGTTGTGTTATATAAAATGCATTTATGACTTGAGGTAACGAATGAATGCATTCATTGTAAACATGCCATCATTTCGATGACAACACTCTATACTTCAATTACTATAGGATTTGCTATTATTTTATTCTTAATTAAAGCTCTGTTTGTTTTATTCAGTCGTTTATTATCTGCGCTTAAAGTCATCCAAAATCTAAATAAAATTATCATTTGATTTGCAATATTTCTAAACACATAATTAATATTTGATATTAAAAAAGACAATTTAATCCATAAATAGAAACAGTTATTTGCAAACACTATAAATAGATTAGCTTTTAATAAAAGCCATGTTTTTGATTGAAAATGAGAAATTGATTGAAATCACATGATTACAAATCTAGATCACTTCATTTAAAGTTGTTTGGTATATAAAATGAGATATAATGTCAATACAGGCTAATTGTTGTCAATACGGGCTAATTGTTGTGACACACGCTCTCGATATATGATGTATTGGTTTTAAATTTAAAAATTTGTTATAATTTGGTGACAAAAATGGAGCCGAAATCTGATGACAGAACTTCGCCGACGATAACCATTATAATAATATTCGGATTCATAGTATTCGTACTGTTGATGGCCGGCGTCTGTTACGGCTGTCTATGGCTTATGAGGCGAAAGACTATAAGGAGTGAATCGGAAAGTCATAAAAAGAATACTAGTTTTCACGGCACCGGAAGAGCCACTGATATTAATTTGTTTAAGAAAACCAAAGCCAAAGGGTTTGACAACTTTGAGACCGAAATAAACACAGTTTCGTATAATTCAAATTCAGTTGAGGCGCACAGCTCTGAAGGTGAAGATCTGCCAAAACAAGACACCAAACAAACCAATACTATCACTAATTAAACGTTAAATTCATTTTAAATAAATCATTACATGATTTACCTTTGATTCCAATAAAGTGCTAATTTTAAATCAAATCAATTAATTCATTAGTTCTGAGATTCATAATTGTATTTATTTATTAACTCTACAAACTATATGCAAATAAATTACAAAATATATTTAATAAACAAAACAATTAATATAATAACGATAACAATAATGAACGCAAATGTTATTAAGCAGTACTTAAAGCGATTGATTGCTGTTAAGTACCAATGGGTTCGTTGTATTCTTCGGCGGCCACTCTTAACGTGCGTTAACGCACTTCTCATGTTGTCTTCAATACGGATAACAGTGTCGGCCGAACCGCGGATTTCCTCTTCCATGTGTTTAATGCACTTTTCGTTGTTAATCATCGATATCTCCAACTTCTTCAGTTCGGTCATGTCGTACGTCTCGGACGTATCGACAGTGAGTCCAACGACAGCGGTCTCCTCAGCTAAGATTGGCCTCAGTCTGGGTTCAATGGATTGGTGCCAGTATTTAGTAAAATAATTTAATTCACTTTTCAATAGTTTGCGATAAATTGGATCCATTTTATGCTCGCTTAGAAGCGTTGTCTCGATTTTATTCATCGCATCGATTATATCATTGACTGATTTGCGGATGAAATTCACGTGAAATCCAATCCATTTCTGTTCGCTTTGCTTATATTCAAGACATTTAAGCAAAACTTTGTTACTTTCAAACCATTGATTCAGTAATAAAACTCTTCCGCGAACTAAACAACACAACAAACATAAGTCTAGTATATATTGCGAAGACATTATTTCATTTGCAATGAATGACAGAAATCATTAAAATTAAAAGTAATTCAAATTTAAAGTCATTTAAATAACGGATTTTTTAAATTACGCGATTGTCATCAGAATTGTTTGAAAATGCTATTTAAAAATGAATTCGTTAGTAAAACATTAATTTATTTCAATTCATTAAATACTTATCCCAAAAATCTTACGCTCAAAACCTGATAAAAAAGATAATGTATGGACTAATTGTGCGATCGGTTTACGCGACGATAGAAAAAAAAGTTTATCAAAACTTTTCGCAGGCATTGAATTGGTTTTGTATGCTAGACGAGAGATGACGCGATGTTGAAGAAGAAGTGATCCAAACCATAGGCTGTGGAGCTGTTGTCTGGGAATGGCATTCGCGGAATGGGGGAGCGAAGGGAGGGCTAGACGGGGGGTGTTTGGTAATGATGGACAGTCTGTGGACCGGCCCGGATGAATGTTTACCCGGTGATGAATATATTGTCGAGAGAGGGCTTCTGTCTCTACACATCGACCGTGGTAACATTCACCGGGTGAGCGCACTATACCCTCCGTAAACATACCTTCTCTCCCCTAACCATTCATACCATTCCCTATTCTATCCGCTAATTACTGACAAACTTTTATTCAAACTTTATTTTTATTGTTTTCAGTCATTTGTTATGAGTTTTTTGTTTTTAATTGAATGCAAAAATTTTTAATGTATGCAAAAACTTGATGTGAGAGACAAGTCGTGTAGTCTTTTTTGTTTCATTAAAAGCCTATGGCATAGGAGGTCATCGACTGTTGTGTCCACACCTGTTGATGATGTCTTGTGACTCTCAAGACATCATAAATGCTTTTAATCCTTAATTAGTATCGGATTTTGTTCTCACAGATAATTATATTTTAGATAATATAATGAAAATTAATGAATCAAAAAATATTTATTCAGAACTTTAATTGTGTTCTTTCGACACAAATGTGTTTTGAGTTTTCATATAAAGTTGAGAATCGTTTTGAGTGACCAGTGATTGGATTGAAAGATGGATACAATGGTTATGAGGGGTAGAAATGCTGTTAACCTTTGGAGCTATCCTTGAAATAGTGATCATTTCTAAGTCTACTCTCTCTTCAAAATGTATTCACACCTACATTACGAGTACAGGACTACAGGACAGGCCTGTTATGTGTCGAATCTGATGAAACAATCGGCTCTCAGAGCGCACAGAGACTAACAAAACGAATCCTCAAAAACTGGTTTTGCACTCAATCTCTGCACAAATACTAAACACAAGTCTTTAGTCTGTAATACCTTTTCTCTCGTCTCTCACAAAGTTTTTTATTGAAAAATATTTTCAAATTATTATTTAAGACGTTATACTCAGAGAACTTGTCTTAAACATAGGTCTCGACTACTTTCGCCACATTTCTCTCTCTCTCTCTCTCTCTTTGATTCTCAAAACCCTTTACTTATTATTCAAACAAATTTCAAATGCGAGGAAAAATATTCGCAAAATTATATGAGAAAATGGATATAAAATAATAACCTTTCGAAAGATAATTAGAGAACATTTGAAAAGTGAATACACTATAGAGTAATAGGTATTTATGGGACGATTCCCAACATATTCTTCCAAATGATAGACACAATGACTGTAAGTCTCAAAGACCTACGGATTCGTGATCTGCATCGAGAGTACACAATAAGGTGTTGTGCAGAGAAGTGAATCGCTCGGCAAAAGGGAGTCGGCTGTGAGGTGTAGAGCGGACACTGGTTTTGCAATACATGGCTATTGCTATTGAAATATAGAGTAAGCGTTAAAATAGTGATAGGGATAGGAATTGAAGGCATATTTTATTGAAGAAATTATACAAATACAGAGAAATGAACGCAAAAAGTATGTCATTTGAAAGACACACAAATAATATGGATATGAAATACTGGAGACAACTATCGAAACAAAACAGAGGACCAGAGGTAGAGCTGACACACTATGCAATACTGTATGGACTGGTAGTGACAGTGGATGAGGTGATTGTAGCCATGGATGAGTGTGGATCTAGTCATGAATGTCTTGTATAACAGGACTAGAGGCACAATCATCCAAAGTTGAGACAATCATCTGATGATAGTGTGTATTGAGTGGTATTTAGGGATCAGTTGAACGCCAATACAAGTGCCGCACAAATCAATAGCCGCTGTTATGAGACCAACACTTAATCGCCGATTAGTTTATACAATACAGACATCGACTGTATGTATGAATTGAAACACGTTTTGTGGCCAACGATCGCAAAACCATTACAATGTATGCAACAAATACATGACAACACACTTGTGGTGTATTTTTGCAACAAAAAACAAATCAAACATAAAATTTGTGAAATAGTTATCAAAATAAATGAAGGAAATGGTAGTGAGAAAAATGAAATACAAATATAATATAAATATATATAATATTATATATATTTTCTGTACAAACAGTTCAACATTTGAGATCAAAATCAGTGATCAGTTGGTATTACACAACAGGTTGTCGTTATAAAGTGAATGAATACGAAAACTATAACAGAGTTATGGCTTTGAAATATAAGAGAGAGACTGAAAATGTAGGCTATATTTCATGATAAAAGTGGTACTAAAACTTGAGGCACACATTCGTCTCAAACACTCACTATCTCTCACTCCAAAGCACTGGCAGTAGAAGTATAGCAGAGGTTGTGGTGAAGGGAATGGAGGAATGGGTACTGAAGTCGAGGTCTCTCTCTCTCTCTCTCTCTCACCCTCTCTGGTCCAGCACTGAAGGCATGTATGAAATGCTAATCAAAAGCCAAAGCCTTTACGAGTTATGCGCTCATAAATGCATTCATATCTCGGATCTCCAAACTCTATAATACACTAAACAGGGAATGCATTGAGAAATACATAGCGTTTGCGATAGTGGTATAGGGAGAGAGAGAATAGCATTGAATTCAATGAATAGCTATACATAAAGAGAGAAATACATAGCATTACAAGAGGAGAGGAGTAATAGTTTTACACAACTTTTTTTCTGGTGAAGTGGAGAGAGAGAGAGCCGTTTGTAGTGAACGTACGAAACGGTGAGAGAGAAGGAGAGAGAGGCTGTGGTCTGTGCCGTGAAAGTGCACACAACGACTGGCAGTGGAGAGGAGTGTATAGTTTTTGGATGACTACTGGTGTGGTGTTTGGGAACAAGTTTTTGGCAACAACTCATTGGCAGAGGAGAGTCACCAGCAAAATGGTCCTCCGCTGGAGAGTATGGGAATTTCGTGCACAACAACCGGTTTTCAGAACCAAATTCTGTGCCCAAACCTAACACTACACACATTACACACAGAATGCACTTTACAATAGGGAGAGGGAGGGGGACGGGGAGAGGGACAGGAGGGCAGGCATGCATTCTCTGGCATCTCTTTTCAAAAGTCCTAAAACAGGTTTTCATATATATTGTAATGCATTGGCGGCGAAGAAGCCGTCGTATTGGCCGACGGTTTGCACGAAATTTCAAAATAACGCAAAAAACTCTTAATTGTTGTGACGATTATATATTGATATTATATTTGGCGCCAAACAGAGCACAGGTATGTTTGGGACGCATACGACCCGCGCATCCCTTCATCCCTACCCTCTTATGGCTCAGACAGCGCTCAATACGAAACTTTTTATTTCGTTAATTTTTCATAATTATAGCCATAATTATTCTCGACATACCTCTGCTCTCGGCCTCAAGTGTGACGCAAACACTGCACTATTAAATACAGACTAATACAGACACTGACCTAACCATCACTATATAAGACTTACATCTTTTCTCTATACCTGTCCGCTCCTTTCTCTACTCTCTCTCTCTCTCTCTCTCTCTCTCTCTGGCACTAACTCTCATAAAAAGGTAGAATCGGTTGTAATACACATTCCTTTCGTATTAGGGATCGAAACACAAAAGTTTTTATCGCAAAAAAGCTTACCTTTGAATTGAGAAGAAAGTTTAGACCATTAGAAGACTGATCACCGATTTGTCCGAAGAAACATGAATTAAATTTAGACGACATGTGATTGTAATAACATATGAATTGATAATGAAATACAAATATAAAATACAATGAAATTGAATCAAGAAAATTGATGAGTTGTTGGAGAGAAACAGTGAATACTTTGAATACTTAAACGAAATGCCGTCTTATATGAGATGATGGCATAGTTTTAAAGACAAATTTGGATGTATTGGTCAGTTATATATTGTCATAGAGAGAGGGTATGAGAGAGTATGAGAGTGTATGGGCTGTGTATTGAGTGCCTGTACTGTAGTAATGGTTCTATTGGTCACTCGGATGGGGAGAAAAGGGTCAACGAATAAACAATGTGTACACGAATTGCAAATATACTAAACATAACTTATTTCTCGATAAACACAACAGTATTTGGTCTAAAAATATCTCTCACTCTTTCTCTACTTTCTCTAGTATTGTGTAGTAATGGCAGAGGAATACTATCCCTAATCCCAAACCCTATCCCAAACTGTATTGCTTTTATGGCATTAAAGCTTCACAAAGGAATGTCCGCTTTTATCAATTTAATGGTCACTACAAGTAGTCTCTCTCTCTCTCTCTCTCTCTCTCCGATTCTCAAAACCCTTCACTTATTATTCAAACAAATTTCAACTGAAATTTCAAAGTGAGGAAAAATATTCGCATAAATATATCAGAAAAACATTAATTCTTTAATCATTTGATATTTATAGTCATTACAAGTGTCTGAAGGAAATGATTCATAAGATATCACATTATAATTATATTTATATAATATTTTTCAAAACTTAGAATTAATTTTAAAACGAAACAAAGAATTAATTTTAAAATAAGATATTATAACAGAAATCAAATTCAGAATAAATGCTAAATTAGTGGATATTATAGAAAATGTAAGTTATGAGTAAAGCATTGATTTGAAGTTAAATAACTTTTTCTCCCGAAAGCGGAGAATCTCCTGAAAGTTTGGGGGCACACGATATATCCCTCTGGGGGTATTTTAAGAGAATTTTATTTCACCTTTTTAGCACCTTTTGGGACGTTGTCACCTTTAGTAACTTTTTAGTAACTTTTCACCTATTTTGCAAATTTTACACGTCATTAATGGATATTTTGATCGATTTTCAAAAATTATTCATTAATTTGATAGCGAAGAATCGGGTTTTATAGAGTATTTGAAAAAATTGTTTGTGGATATTAATGTTACAAATCAATTGGCATTCAATTATGCTGCTTATTGTGTTTTATGCTACTTATTGAATTAAAGTATTTTGTGATATAATTCAATTCAAAAATTCATATAACTAACCTTTGTAATGTACTATTTTGATGTAAAATAAATAACTTTTTCTTAACTTTTTACCACCTTTTTATCACCTTTTCAGCTATTTTTAAGTAACTTTTTAAGTACCTAAAACACTTTTTTTGTCACCTAAGAATCAATGCTTTAGTTATGAGCCATTAATTTGGGTGATCATTGAATTCCCCGTACACTAAACCCAACACTAAACCCAACACTTAACCCAACGCTTAAACCCAATACTTTAAATCCTGGTCTCAAACGCCAAATGGATTTCAGTTGAAATGGACTGAAATTCCTTCACTTATTGGCCTTCGAAATAGACTTTCTCTTCAAATATCAAAAGTGTGAACACATATAAGAGATAAAACCTCAGCGAATGTGGTGTCGACAACACCAGTGGATACACTTTCGGCACTACCCCTCCCCTCCCTATTGTACGGCATTGAAAACATTTTGACATTCAATATAAGATAATTTATATACACTATTATAAAATGGTCGGCGATTTAAAGCCACTTTTAAAATCGCATAAAAATTAGTGAAATTCAATACACTCTAAGAATAAAGAGAATATATTTTTAAAAATAAAAAATGAAAATCATATGTTTTATTAAATTATACTAAATCGCAAATTAATTTATAATCAATGTTTACAAATTATAAACTAATTTTGGCTTAAATTAATAAATTACACGTTATGGTCATTTTCTGGGCGCTTTCATCGGTGGCGGCATTAGTGTCCGTTCGGCACTATTACCACTATTCCCCGAGTGGTCGTTAAAGTCACGCTTAGAGCCTCTAACGGCGTTGCGATCGATGTAATCAAATAATACTTCTTTAGTGATCGGCCTTAACATCGACTGACACACGGAAGTCGCCGTTCGGTGACTATTGGGGAAAGACTTGTCGGTTCGCTCTCTCATGAATACCCACTGTTGGATCGCGACATCGAAATTACATTCAACAATCTTATTGTCATATTGTTTCAGGTCTTTCGTCACTTTCATGGTAGCGAACGGGAGGTCGAGTCCTCCCACGTATAGGTTTCCCATCAGTTTCCTCAACATTCCCGGCCTGTCGTCCAAAATGATCTTCAGTCGGAAGTCCACCGAATTAAGTGACGGAGGTTTCCATTTGAGTGTTAGATCGCATTGTCCGGGAATGTATGAGTCGGGCACGGGTTGGAAGATGAGGCCATCGATCTCGTGGCTCAGATTCCGTGTGAATTTCTCTTCGAATATCTTATACGTGTCGCGAAGTTCCCAGAAATCCTTTTTACGAACACCAAACGGCTCTTTAGTCCTATCGATCACACCCTCAACCTTTGCCCTCTCGCGCGGACCAATCACTTCCTTCTCGATACACAGCATACGACGCCTGAAGTCGGTTCCGCCCACTTCTTGGCCCTCGAATGAGATGATATCGTATATGAGATATCGGGCGATCTTCTGGCCCTTCACTTCATCCACAATCATCTCTCCATCCAATAGTGTGTTCACCAAATGGTTGGGAAATTCCTTGCGCTTAAAGAACTTGACGCCAGAGATCTTGAAGAGAGTGTTGTCGCGATCGATGAAATAGCTTTCCTTCTCGTCCTTAATGTAAAGCATATAACGGGTTCCGTCGGCTTTCCAGCTCACCATATATTCACGAGTGGACAGTAAACCCAGATTATGCATATCCATCGACACCGGCTGAGAGCCGGGAAACCCTCCCCTTTTAAAGTGGCACAAGTGTTGACACGTTTGCTGAATAGCGCGCGCGATATTCATGTCGGCCAATATAGTGACGCCTTCCACGCCCTCCATAAATGTCTTCCTTTGATTCTTGTAATTATTTGATTGAGAATTGTTTGCGTTATTATTGTTATTGTGTTTATTAATGGCGTTCCCGTCGTCGTCGGTGTCGTCCGATTCGGAGCACCAGTCGGGCAGCGGTGGAGCGGGCGGTGTGTCCTCCACATCGCCGTACCGGCGGAACAGTTCGCGCAGATATGACTCCTTGTATATGCCGGGCGGTCGCGCTCTGGCGAACGCACTGACGGCCGCCTCAACACTCCAGTCGTGTTTCTCAATGAGAAAAGCGCTGATTAGAAAACCCGTGCGATTGAAGCCGTGGGTGCAGTGGACGCCAATCACGTGCAACGGATTCTTTGCGATATAGTTATAGCAACAGTTGACAAACAGTTGCGTCTGTTCTTCGGTCGGACACTCGTCGTGTCTGTACAACACATATAATAGTGTCAGTAATTAAGACAAACAAATCTATAGCACATTATTCTCGTTTCAATCATTAATTGTCAATCAACAGTGCATTTGATTCGTCAACTAATATTCAATCCCACAAACCATTACAATGCTATACATTGTGTAGACGTTTAGTTTTAAATTATATTTAATGGCAATTTATGGTTCTGTTACTTATGTTTTCCCTTAAATATTCACTAATAACTTAAATGTCAATTTAAGGGTCAATTCTCGGTCAATGCATTTGTTTACAGATTGACAATTAATTGTAATATTATTTAATGAATCAAATATACAATTAATGTTGAAAACGAGAATAATGTGTTTTGAACACAGTTTGCATACCCTTTACACTGGAATTTGCAGTAATTGACGTCCGTTTGCTCGACGAGTGCCTTATCATAGAAACGTCCCGTAAATGTCAAGTCTATCCAAAGACCTAATTTGACCTAAAAATACGACAATAACACACGTGAAGAGACAATTAGCGGATCAGATACAGCGATAACTCACTTTGTAGTTAGAGATGAGGGATATAAGCATTCGAGGCGTGAATAAATCGGTCGCCGGTATCTGTGACTTGTATTTGTCATCCAATGGTGTCTTAAATGGTATGAATTTGTCTGACAATTGAGTGATAATTAATATTCAGTGACGAATGAGACCATCGATGGCCGAAGAGTGCGCTTACCAGCGATGAGATCTCCCTTTCGCGGACACTTCAGCCAACGCGGGGGTAAAGACAAGGGCTGGCCATTGGAGCGGCCGTGAGATGAGCTCATCGTCGGTCTCTCACAACCACAACACGTCTTCAATAAGCGATTTAATTGTTGTCTTTCTCTTCACTTCTTCTCAACCAAAACAATACGAATAAACATGTATTGTATTCATAGGTCACACATAAACAACGTTACCATTTATTCGATTTTATTCAAGAGTCAACTATTGCCTCAATTCTGGGCTCGAAAAAGCTTTTCTGATAATAGAGCATGATGAGTCATTGATGAGCATGTTACTTAATGTTAGTCAATGAATATTAAATCTAATAGATTGTTTAATACATTTAATTTGAACATTGAACAAGATAATTAATAATTATTAATTATTAAAAAAAAGTATCATGATCATTTCAGGATAATTATTTTCTATGCATTCACTTAAGGAATCTCCACAGAAATTAAATTGAATTGATCATTGTAAAATAATTAACATATTATGGTGATTTTACTAATATCTCAATGTTGCCTTGTTTAATATTTGGGTTTTAAATAAACTAGGTCTAGGTTTAAGCATAGTTGACTTAAAATTATAACAAATATACAATTAACTGCTTTTGAGAGTAATTTCTCGGTTTTGAAAACTCAAAATTGTTTGATATAAACAATTATAAAATGCAGAATTCAATATCAATCATCCGTTCGTTTGATATTTAAAATGTAAGAATTTTAAAATTAAATTTAAAATTAAAATCAGAATATAATATACTAATCAATTTTGTTAGCATTTCATTAGTTCTTTGTACCTAAAGATCTTTGTATCTTAAGTTATATATTAAAATAATGTTGTATTAATTTTGTTGTCATATTTTTTCTATTTGATTAATATGAACTATCTATAATAATTATATAACTAACCCCACGTTGTATTGATAATTGGTTTTAAATGATAATTGTTGCAAATTGCTATTGAGTGTACTTCTTATCAACAAATCATTGTCTATAGTCTATTAAAAGTGGGTTTAATCTCAACATTTCTATGACATCTTTACATTATTTTTGATTTTATAAGCGTTTTTTCTTCATTAACTAAACATTCATTGATTGTTAAGAATAGTTTGTATTTTCATAGATAATGTTGTTTTATAAAACATAAGCTAAACTTAACATGAAATTAAATTTAACAGTGATTTGTCGTCATACAAGCAAATAATTAGCATTTAATAATTGTAACAATAGTTATATTTGTAAATATTTCTCTCAAATTTAATACTCATTATGGATAAAATGCTGTTTACTGTTATTTTAATCATAGTTAATTTGCACAACTTGTTTGGTTTGTATTATAAACGATTTTAAAATGTTGCATTTTTTAAACTATTGTATATTTAAAGTTGCATCAAATCCATTGACCAGTACTTTAAGTTCAGGCGATCATTACGAGCATCCAGTGATAGAAACGTGTGGATTCGCTTCGTTAACATTCTTCGGTGGTATACTATTGGGTATAGTTCTCACTGTTATCTCATATTTTGCTGTCATTTATTTTCACATAAGAAAATAAGGTAATAATTTAAATGCAATCACAGAATATTGTTTAATATAACAGTTCTGTGAGTTTATTGAATATTCTTTATATAAATGCATGAAATTATTGTTGTATAATTTATGTCTAGTTTTAACTATTTGAATTAAGCGTTATAATATGTATTTGTTAATTTAACATTAATTAACTGTTCAAAATTAACATGTTTACTGAATATATACAATTCTAAACAATGTAAACTTTAACTAATTATAGAAATGTAATTTATAATAATATTGCAGTAATTTATTATTATATCAATAGATAATAAATCCTACTTGTTACTTTATATAAGTTATTTTATTTTTAATATAACTGATCACATAGGGTTAATATTTGCTAGATTTTTAACAATTATAATTTTCGCAAAGGTATGAGAGATAATAAATCACAGAAAATTTCTAGACATTGTATTAGATTTTCATATTGTATTTTTGTTGGCATTTTCTAATATTTGGAAACTTTAATGAAGTTTCGCTTTTGATTCACGTCTTAATATAAATATATACAAAGATCTGGCAATTAGTCCACCAATTAGTGAACCCAACCAATAGACCGAGAAGTGCTCGAGAAGTGTATTTCCTTTACAATTAAGTGTTAGGGCTGAGGCCAGAATTGGGTTGAAAAAACCTCCCGTTGTGTTCAGGGCTATACATGTGAGGAAACAATTTGTTAATATAATGATATCCGAATTTGAGACGTCTTTGTTTTGGTTGTAAAAATTTTGCCCAAGAATTACCGAATAAGACGAGCGAAACACTGGTTACAGAATTGGCATAAACTGCCACTTTTTGACTCCAATTAGACGACTCTAACGCTATTAAACGGCTAACAAATGTAATAAATCCTTCGATAGCCATTCCGTACAGAATCGGCACCTGAAGTGCGGCCTCACATCTGGACACATGAAGGTGTGAGTGTTGGGCCATTAGATGCCAACACCAAATGCATTTTGTATATCTATTTAAATATTCATTATAAATTTTAGCAACAATTAAAGGCAATAAATAAATAAGTTATTATTACTAACTTATCGGTGACGATAGCGGCTAACAATTGACCCAAAAGTTTTTGAAATATATGCTTTGATGTGAATGACTGTCCCTTAAGTAAACAGTCCTCAACGGGACCGCAAGGACAGGCCTCGGCGTCTTCAAACACATCGGCAAACCAAATGCACAGTAAGAATAGTGTCACTCCGAGACCAATATTTCCATGTATTTCCCAAACAACTCCTGTAAAACACAATCACATATAATGTTAAGAAAATATTAATAATAGACTAAATATGAGCGCAAATGAATGCAAATTGACATTAATATCGAAGGCTAACCCAATTCCGCGCAATCACTGCACAACTCTAATGTGGATATGAATTCAGATGTGAGAGATCTGATTGAATTTGGTGTTAATTTGAACACAATTTTTCTCAACGATTTAAATAACAAACAATTTAATAGTAAAACTAAATATGGATATATGAAACTTGGAGTCATTGAAGAATACATGGTTTTTGTTACAAAAAGCTAATTTTTTGTAAGAATGATGTTATGTTTATTAATTCACTCGAAAACCTGTTTGACTTTCGCTATAACTGTATATATTTAACAGTTATTATAAAAATATTGTTAAAAACCTTTTGCTGATTGTAGACTTGAGAACAGAGATCTATTTTTGACAAAATAGTGACACAACTGTTGGCAAAATTCCAGTCAGTGTTTAATATGGGTTGAGATTAGAAGTGATTCCAACAAATTGTGAGCTCTTTTTGATAATGTAATCAAAAAATATCTGATAATAAAAGGTTATAAAGTAGTGCTTAACTATACATTTATAATGATTATGTCATTCAAATCAAATAAATATCACTTGCCCTTGTACAATTTAAAATGCATACAATTGTTATTTATTTATATCAAATTCTTATAGAATGATCATTTTGATTCAAATAAAGTTTATAAGCAGAGCCATAAAACTTACCTAAAGTTTTAGCTGCATTTAGGGAAACATAGGTTTCAAAAATTTTGAACATTTTTATTGTTATTATAAAAGTTCTTTTACCAATATTAATTGAATCAGTATTCTCATAATTTGCATTGTTTCGTTATAAAACAAGTAAAATTTGTGACAAGTAGTTGTAAAAATGATCAATGTTTAAAAATACTTATATATTTTGTACATTTTTGGAGTTTTAACATTACTCCCATAACATTAGCCCATAGAATTAGTTTAATAGATTTTAAATTAAGTTTTTAGTATAAACTTACGATGTCAGTCGCTAGTCTGACTGCGTTTAAAAATGTAAATTTTATATTCCTACTTTATTGCTGTATAAATATTTTACACCAACGCGTTATGCGTCTAAAGACGTGCATAATTTGCAAATAATAGCTGTTTAATACTAAAACCATATGTTTTCTAAACTAAATTAAAAACAAATAATTCCCATTTAAACAAAAAAAATCCATTTACATAACAGCAAAATGTTTGGCAACACATTTTGCCTAAAATTTCTTCCACTATTGATTGTCATATTATGTGAAATTCATGGAAACAAAGCAAACGTAAATTTATAACAAAATTAAAATTAATTGTATGCAATAATAATCAATAAATTATTTACATTAATACGGCTATAATGAAAGTATGCGTCAAATTGCAAACAACGTAAACCATATGCTTTTTGCGGCGCGAAGACAGTGGTCGGCACCCAATGGTACTACGATCTCAGGAAAGACAAATGCATGCCATTTAAGTACTGCCTTAACGCCGAGGAAATTGACATCAAAAGGACTTCATTGGAAAATAGATTCACTTCTGAACTTCAATGCGAATATCTATGCCATAAGTAATCGTATATAATATAAAATTTTTTAAATAAAATCTTTACAAATCTAAACTCATTTTTATTGTGTAATTGTATCAGAAAAAAGCACATCAAGACATCGAAGACAATGACTGATAAATTAAATCAAATGCTTTTGAAGCGCCTAAAGAAGACCATTTCGGTTCACTATCAGCAGAGAAACTCACTTCAAGTGCAGAGTTTCAGTCAATTTGAAATGAAAGATCCGTCGAGATGTAAGCGCCAGAAGTCCTATAGTTTCTGCGGCTCTCACACCACACCTCATGTTCACTGGTATTATAATAAACGCCTGAATCGATGCCAACCCTACACTTTCTGCGAAGTTGTCGACTATAAACCATTGGTTAACACAGAAAACAATTTCTATTCAGAGACCGAATGTAATAGTCTTTGCTATCGTTGATTAATTCACACAAATATATTGAAATATTTTTAAAATAAAACACTAATAAAATTTCCAAATTGTTAAGATAGTTATTACAAATATCAACTAATTATTAACAATTAATTTAATATCATGCGCAAATCTCGTATAATTTAAATTTATAAAATTAAATACACATTCAAAATTTTAAATATCCTTTCGTAACCAAATGGCTGTTTCACTACAGAATCCATACCATAAAGCACCTGATGGTGGCTTTGGTTGGATTATAGTGTTTGCATCGTTTATGATTAGTTTTATTGGCGACGGTTATGCCTACACTACGGGTCTATTTTACGCACAATTTCTCGTTGAATACAAAGAGTCCGAATCCGTTACTTCACTCTTTGACTCCATTATGACTGGAATGATGTATTGCTCGGGTATTCCTCCACATCTTCAATTCGGGATATTTTTGAAATGTTTATGAGTTTATATTCAATTCGCCCGATGTATAGGTCCGGTGGCCAGTGGTTTGACCGCTACCTTCGGGTGCCGTAAAATTGCAATGATTGGTGCGATTATTACAGTTACCGGAATGTTATCCAGCATTGTATTGGATACCATTTACAGTCATTGTGTAACACTTGGTTTTATTGTCGGTAATTAAGTGTCCACTTTCGTTTACAAATAGAAATACAAGTAATAATTTGTTGTATGTATCGCTGATATGGCCCGACACTAGGCACAGGTCTGGGCCTCTTATACTTACCACAAGTAATGATAATCACGTATTGGTTTGACGATCATTTGGCACTCGCCACAGGAATTGGTGTTTGCGGTTCAGGTTTAGGGATATCTGTGTTCGCATTACTATCGGAGCACCTGATTGTGACCTACGGTTGGAAAGGAGCTATGCTTTTGTTATCGGGTTTAATGTTTACTTGTATCGCATTTTCGGCTTTCTTTCGTAAAGTAGATTATATGGAAGAGAAGAGTGATCTCAAGTCAGCCCTCAAAGAGACCTTCAATTTTAATATACTAAAGGATATGGTGTTTCTGTACTACGGTTTTGCCAGCTTTCTTAACGGCACCGTATTTTACGTTCCCATCATTTTCCTCAAAGACCACGTCGTGAAGACAGGTATGGGTACCGGCGCTGACGCCGTCAATCTGATGGTGATATTCGGTTTCTGTAATGCTTTCGGTCGCGTATTCTTCGGATATATCGCTGACTTTCAATCGCTAAATCGTATACTACTCTACGGCCTCTCGATAATAACGTACGGCATAGCCATAGGTCTGATCGCGGCCTTTAGTATTGATAATTATAAGATTATGGTCTTTGGTATCATTGTGTTTGGTATGGCTAAAGGTTTGGACAAGAAATTTAAAATTGTCTCCATTTATATCTTGTATTTAATTGTTTAAAACTTCTTGTGACAAATATTAGGCGCTTTTATTACACTAATGTCTGTAGTAATTGTGGATCTGTTTGGTATGGAGAAAGTGACAAATGTGTTGGGAGTCGTGAATCTCATCTTCGGTATCGTATCCTTTATCGGACCCCCACTTATAGGCAACAAATTATTAGCAATAATTGTTTAATATTTTAAACTTAATTAAATGACAATTTTAGGAAAAACTTTTAATAAGAAGACCGGATATACGACAGGCTTTTGGATCACTTCTGTAATGGCAATAATTAGTGGTGTTTTAGTCTCATTTCTACCGTTAATTCATAAGTTTTTTAAAAATATGCAGAAATCTCTGCCTTCTGTTAAGAATGAATTGAAATTAAATGATAAATTAAACTTAATTTAATTAATAATTAGTAAATTAATAAATATTTAGTTATAAGTAATGTAAGTTATAAATTTATAATTGATAATAAATGTTTGATTAAATAAGTTACACTCGAAATCCAATATAATACACACCCAATAGTATCCCTTATTTTGAAATCATAAGTAATTTGCCATTTATATTGTTATGACCACTGAGAAGGACAAGTATTCGCGCAGTTGCGGCGCGGGGACAGCTATGGGAGAAGTACTGCGGTGGACTTCTGCGGGCCGATAGTGTCCACTTGTCTTCAGTGTAACAAAGAATAG
>CAJPIZ010000491.1:0-23967 GCA_905368565.1 Medioppia subpectinata
ACGATGCAAGATTTAAGAATACAATTACTCTTTGTTAAAAATGTAATCTCACCCCATATTTTACAAACACCTTATACACTACAAATTCTAACCTAAACCTGAGCCCCAGACACAGTATATAAGTGATCATTTTGTGCCGACTGGATTTCAATCTTGTTTAAATAGTACCCTTTGATTGTGGCAGTTCTTGAGTGAATGAATAGTATTATCGTAAATGTTGGCCTAACAGTGCAGTGCAGGCGAGTACTCGTGTCCAACGCCGAGGCATCGGCAATACAGTGTCACCCTTGAAGACCACAAACCCAGTTGCAGTACAGTAGCCATAGACAGTGTGTATCACCAATCGTACGCTACCGAGTGTTTGGCGAACCCCGAGTACATCTACGATGCGTTACCCGTGAGCCACGCAAATCAAAGTAACAAGTAAGTTTCTATTTTGAAAACCGTTTAATTATTTATGATGATAAGTTAATAATTATATGACAATTCGTTATAATTTAAAAATTGATTTGTTCTCTCTCTCTCTCTCTCTCTCTCTCTCTCTCTCACTCTCATACACTTTCAAAGTAACTCATATTTATATCAATTTTTTAAAATAAAAAACACAAACATATGATAAAAACGATTAAAATATAACTTTGGTTGAGATAATGTTTGTATTTAACATTTGCGGCATTCAATCAAAATCATTGCATCAAAACTTTGTATGTATTTAATGCGAGTGGAAAATATTGTCACACATTTCCATGAATGTCATTTAATTGAAACCAAGATTTATTTTTATTTATAAAATAGCGACAAAAGTTATCAATAATTTAAACTACACTGTGTTTGATTTATTTACAAAAAAATTAACTTAATAATTTTACAACTTATAATATTGTGAATAACTTGTCATTTAAAATAAATCTGTATGACCTAATGCATATAAAATTTTGATACAGTTAAATCTAATTTCACATTTAATACCCACTATTATCTATAAGTAAGTACTTTTAATTGCAATACCATTTGATAAACACATTAATCATTTACTAATAAACTTATTGTGATTTTTATTAAACGGCAAAAATATTTACTAATTTAACTTTTAATTAATACATTAATTTCAAATTTCATATGTATTTTTGCTAATAAATCACATAAATATTTATGTAATTGTGTGGCACTTAACACATGTTATTGAATAGGATCTGAATTGACGCTATTATTATTATGTGTTATATATTTAATATGTATTTTATATTTATATAGTTATCGATGAGTTAATTAACGCACAAATTATCTCATTGCGGATGAGATGGTATGTGCTATCAGTCAGTGGTGCTAATCAGTCACTCTTTGTAAAACCCAACGTATTATTGTAATAATCCGATAGATATTTTGCCAACAATTATCTCGACATTTAGTGTTCAGCTATTTATCCATTGAAATGCCAGTATATATAATAATTTTCTAATGTTTTAATTAGTGTAATTACTAGTTATAATTGTAAAAATTATTTTTATTTAATGTGATTTATAAAGTGATTGTTGTTTATATTTGTTTTTGATTAACTCGTGGCTGAACAGTGGTGTCAACAACAATGCCTCCCAACGATAGGTTACTGTTTTTATTTATTTATTAGCAATTATAGTAATTATTTAATTGATTTGTGCTATAATTAATGGATTAATTAACCATATATAGATTTAACGTAGTGTTTATTATATTGCTATTTCATGGCATCGGCACACTTTTACCCTGGAATATGCTCATCAATGCTGATAGTGTAAGTCAATTGACATTTAAATAACCGTCTACATTTAAGTTATTTTTATTTGTGTACTGTACTATTTACTTGTTTATTGTACTGTAATTAATAGCTAAATTGTATTAGTTTAACATGAAATTATTGAGTGATTTTTGTGAAAATTCAAATTTTATTTAACTTTTACTTTTAGTTCAAAATTCAGTTAATTTCATGTTAACAAACATTTTATTAAACCAACTAGTTGCTAACTGATCATATCAAATAATATGGTTAATATCAATAAATATTTTACTTTTTATTAAATGACTAATTAATTTTTATAATAGATAATTTATCAAAATAAATATTATTTTTGCGTATTAACTAGAAGTGATTAAAATTTTAATAAATAGGCATTTTATTGGGAAAACTACTGATAAAAACAATAATTTCATAAAAATATTTGAAAAAACGCAAAAATACTGAAATCAAAACTCAATGAATGATAAAATGATTTATAAATAATTAAAACATTTTAATTAAACCAGTATTTCGTTGATTACAAACTGAATGTCACAAACTCTACGCCAAGTCTTGATAACTATAAGACAAACTTTCTCTCATATCTGGGAATCGCATCAAAAGCGCCAAACATTTTGTTACAGATTATCAATTTGTTTGCCAACACTGGGTATGTGTGCAAATATACAATGTACAATATATAAGATGTTACAATACCGGATTAATAACATTGATCAATGATCATCTATGTAAACATAAAAACAATTTGTAGACTTTGTAGTGTTAAATGAATTTTTAGGTATAAGTGTTTAGTAAATAATTTTCAAGTGTATTATTATGCATATCTAATTTAGCTGTTAAAGATTTAGTACGGATACTACAATACAGTGGAAATATTGTATTAGCTAATGTTATTGACCTAGTTATTCTTATTATCAATTAGGAATATTAATAAAATAAATAAAATTTCAATAATCTTTCCATTGAAAAATCCATCACTTATTTTCTATTAAATTACAAGCAATTGAGAAATAAATCAATATCAGATAATTATATTTACAATCATTTGGGATTATTTTGCAAAAATAAAAACAAAAATTTTGTAAATTAAAATGCAAGACAATAAATACTAAATTTTTACCATAATTAAAATTATATTACCTACAGTTATGGCTCACTATCCATACGCATATCAGTCACACTTATTGTTCAATCTCTGGTATTTGTATTTACAATAATATTGGCGGTGATCGACAGCACGGGATGGCCGGACGTATTTTTCTGGGTCACAATGCTTTCGGCCGCAGTCATCAACGTTGCCAACGGTGTATACCAGGGCTGCGTATACGGGGCGGCGGCCAAACTGCCCATGGGGTACCCCAACGCTGTAACAATAGGCATGAATATGAGCGGCACAATAGCCTCGCTGTTTATGATTATATCGATTGCGGTTTCGCCGTCGGCCAAAGTGGCCGCCATTATATTTTTCGCCTGCGCTGTAGTGATGCTCACCATATGTTTAGTCTCTGAGTTTTATCTCAAAAACAATGTATGTAAATATATATCATTTTGTAATTACCCCCTGCCCCCACACCCCCACCATCATCCCCTCATGCCATCACACAACTGATAATACCCCGATCCTATTTCTCTAGACTAATACAAAGTCTAGTTAATAGTATTATTGACTGAAATTTTAACAGAATATTCTGTGTTTTGTTTTATATGATAACAGATTTTCTATGTCTATCACACGGAGAGAGAGGTCGAGTCGGAGATTAGTTACGAGGATATGAAAAATATGAACAAGAAATTGGAGTCTAACGCCGATGTGAGCGCCGACACCTCTACCACTGCCTCAGAGCCTGACCTACAGGGTATCTACCAATATAAATACGTGCTAAAAAAGACCTGGGTGCAACTGTTAAACATTGTGCTCATATACTTTGTATCGTTAAGTATATTCCCGGCCCTCTGGGCCGACATTAAGCCACTGAACGGTATGATTGACGAGAAATACTATTCGCCGGTGTTTTGTTTCCTACTGTTCAACCTCTTTGCCACTATTGGCAATGGTATCGCCCAATACGTCCAGAGGCCCGGCCCTAAGTACGTGACCATATTTGTACTGTTAAGGCTGCTATACATACCGTTTTTCCTGTACTGCAACTATCGGCCCAATAATGTGAACCGCACTCTGTCTGTGGTGTTTAAAAATGACTGGATTTATATTGTGACGGCCGTTACAATGGCCACCAGCTCTGGCTATTTGTCTTCGCTGGCCATTATGTATACGCCGAGAGCTGTGCCCCAGAAGTATGCGTCAACTGCAGGAATGATGGCCGCATTGATCATTATTTTGGGCATTTTGTTGGGCATTAACTTTTCGTTGGTTTACCCCATGTTAGTTAAATTGTAGGCAATTTTATTGCTTGATGTTTATTAGTTTAATTATTTTTTTTTATTATAGTTTAAATGTTATTTTATTTAATGTTTGACGATCAAATCATGTGTTTTGTAATTGTTTTTTAATAAATTATTTTAATTTTATTTAATTATTTAGATGTAACTGTTTTTAATGAATTGTTTAAGTTATTAATTTAATGTAAAACGTATTTATGTTTATAATAAACAATTATATTTCTTAATAGTTATTAATAATAATAATTATTATAATATTAATAATAACTTATTATTTGATTGTTTTTGATTAGTCTAGATATTTTCACAACGGATCTAATTAAATATAAAATAATATGTTGCCTAAATTAATATCCTGTTGTTTAATGTCCTTGGTAATTGAAATATTCTTTAAATATTAATAGCATGAAATTGAGCCTTGCAATCAAATAATAAAATAATATATGCAGATAGTATATCGCATAATTTAATACAATAAAATCTTTACTATCTGCAAATCGTAGACATTTTAAATAATTTTTGTTATTAAGTTTAATTGTATGTTAAGTGTTAATAAAGTACACAATTGTTGTTTTGTGTGTCACCTCTTGGACACCGGTTTACACCCGAGTATCCGAAGGCAACAAAATAGTTGACATAAATCCAAGAAATGTGATAAACATATAAATGCCAGACATTAGCGTCAAATTGAAAATAAAATAATCAATTTGTTTATATAAGCGGAGGGTTTGTGTGAATCCGATCTAATCTGACAAAAAAAATGTTGAAATATTTTCATTAAACATCACTTTAAACCAAATGTGAGTTTTATTAAATCAAGAGTTTTCTTAAATTTTTTTAAATATAATTTTCACAGTGTGTATTTTTGATAATTTTTACCAGTTTTATTTGTATTATTATATTGTATTATTTTAATTCATTAATAATTTTGTATACATTGTAATTTATAAACTATGGATAATCCAAGGGATAGGTTTGTTGACTGTTTAACAGCAGCATCTTATTTTTATTTAAATTTATAACTTGTTTCAACATAGATTCAACACAGTATATATAATATTTATAATAAATGGCATTGGTACATTATTGCCATGGAATATGCTTATTAATGCTGACAGTGTATGTATTTATAAATTATAAATTAAATTAAGTTAAATTATATTGTTAGTTAGTTCTAGTTTATTTTAACATTCTCTCTCTCTCTCTCTCTCTCTCTCTCTCTCTCAATGGTGTGTATTTTGTTTTGCTTACGATGTTCTACCAAACAAGTTGAGCGCCTGGAGTACAACATTTGGTGAGATGGAAGCAATTCCCAGGTATGCCAAGAAGTTGGTCTTATGTCGATGACCAGCAAATCTTTAGATAATATATCAAAACACTTCAATATTTACGATATCAATAATCAGTAAAAACAGTAATCAATAGTTTATTTAACGATAAGCATTAGATCTATATTTCAATAAAAACTTTAAAATAAAACACATGTTATTTCTGCTATAAATTCATAGTATTTCGTTGATTACAAACTAAATGTGACGGACAGTACAGCCGGTGCCACAACTGTGGCCGCACTCGACAACTATAAGACCAACTTCTTGGCATACCTGGGAATTGCTTCCATCTCACCAAATGTTGTACTCCAGGCGCTCAACTTGTTTGGTAGAACATCGTAAGCAAAACAAAATACACACCATTATGAAATAATATTTATTTTAAAAATCACCTCGTTAGCCATGGCTCGCTATCCACCCGCATATCTATGGCATTTCTATTGCAGGCCGTGGTATTTGTGACAACCATAGGACTGGCCATAGCGGACACCAGCGGCTGGCCTGTAGGGTTTTTCTGGTTGACCATGGTCACCGCCGTTGTCATTAACGCCGCTGTAGGTGTGTTGCAGAGTTGTTATAGCGGGGCGGCCGCCAAACTGCCCCCGGAGTACATGAATGCCACTCTATTGGGCAACAATTTGAGCGGGGTCATTGTGGCCGTGTTTATGCTGGTGTCCATAGCCCTGTCCCCCTCCCCGCACGCCATCGGCATTATATACTTCTCGCTGGCGTTGGTTATGATTGTCGTGTGTCTGGTATTGCAGTACAAACTCAACAGTAATGTAATTATAATTCAATAACTGATTCTTGTGGTGATGTCTTATGGGGTCTTAAATTATTGTATTTTTCTCATAGGATTTCTATGTATATCACAGCGAACTCGACTGCAAATCCGGCGCCGATAGCGTTGCCGACGATAACTGTCCCCCGGAATCGCATGGCATGAGTGGTGACACTACCGGTGATGCTGAGGGTGACCAACACATGGAGGGACTCGTACTCTACCGATACGTGTTCGGCAAGACTTGGCACCAATTGCTCAACATTTTCATCACATCGTTCAGCACTTTATGCATATTCCCGGCCCTAATGGCAGACATCCGGCCCCTGAACCACATGATTAGCGAGCGCTATTTTGTGCCCACTTTTTGTTTCCTGTTTTTCAACGTGTTTGTCACGTGTGGCAACAGTTTGGCCCAAATTATACAGAGGCCGGGGCCGCGATACCTGTTTGTGTGGTGTGCCCTACGCCTACTGTTTATACCGTTTTTCCTATACTGTAATTACAGACCCGGAACTATTGACCGACACCTGCCGGTGGTGTTTGATAATGACTGGTATTATATCGGGGGTACGGTTGCGATGACCCTGTCGTTTGGTTACCTGACCAGTATGTGTATGATGTACGCACCCCGTTGTGTACCCCACCGGCACTCCGCCACCGCCGGAATGATGGCCTGTTTGGCCCTATTGTTGGGTATTTTGGCCGGAGTTAATTGCTCATTAATTCATCCCATTTTAATTCAGTTATAACAGTGCCTTATTTTTATAAAAATAATTTTTTAATGCTTAAGTCTCATTATATTATTAATTACTTAAATGTTTGCAATTTTTATATTATGAATAGTAATATTTATATTGTCAACATCTTTTTAAATTTATAAATTTTTATTATTGTAATAGTAATATTTTTAACTATTAATTTTATTAATTTTTTTAGAAGTTTTTTAAGTTAATAATTAAATAAATAAGTAAAATAAATAATAACTAAAATATGTCATTACTATATTTCTAAAACAAATTATTAATTCAATTGTTTTATTGCTTTAAGTGATTATTAATTCAATAATTTTGTTAATAATTACCAAGTAAAAAAAGTCTATAAGTATAATTAAAAGAATTTATTTCAGATATAATTAAGTTTATAATTGTTAACAACTTTTATAAAAGGTTTTATAAAAAGTTTTCCTCAAGTTTTAATTTTATAAGCGTCACAATATTGAAAATGTCCTGGATCATCAAATAGTTTGCCATCGGAGCATTGTAATGTATTAAACCTATTGAATAAGTTATTCTGTTTGATCCAATACGAGCGACAATCCTCACAATCAAAGCCTGTAATATTTTGTATGAATTCAACAGAATTTAAATCATTTTCAGTAAAAAACGGATGGAAGACATGTTCGGTTAAATACACCAAATGAACCGCAGTATCAAATGCAAGTTTTGCCGGACGATTAATGCCAGTCAAAGCACCTTGCTCGAATGAACTCTCGTTTATAGAATCTCCCCATAGTGCAATATGTAATGTATCATTACTAGGTTTGTCAATAGCGAACGCATTTGTCATTATATGGTTTAACTTATCGTTGTCAAACAATTCAATGTATTTTAATGCGGATAGACTTCTAAACGCATGACTTCCTATAGATTGTTCACATGACATAAGAAATAAATTGGTTAGTTTGGGCAGATTAGCATTGGCAAATGCGCTTGCGGGGACCATGGTAAATTTTGGATTGTTGTATTCTTCTATTAAGTGTGCGTTGGTAAATTTGCCCATCACCTCATACATTGTATCAGGTTCCAATTGATTATTACGGTCGAAACGAAACATATCAGTAACATTGTAGGTAAGCATAAATGCATCAGGGTGAATATGAATCAAGTTTGTTGAGTCAATCATAATTTCTTTAAAGGTAATGTCCATAAAAGTGTTTGCCTTTATTTCACTCACTTTTGTGTTATTGAAGTGAAATAAATGAAAATGTTTTTGTTTGGGTTCTAACGTTAAACTTAGTATATTAAACATTTCTCGCAAATCCATATCAATATCTCCCTCGCATATAATGTAATTGTATTGACAGCCTCTGCAACCATAGGGTACTAATACGCTTGGGTCCGGACATTCGCTATACACGAATTGGATATTTCCATAAACAAAAATTATCCATGTTATCTCTATAGAATAATTTTATAATAGTTAAATTTTATAATATTGAATCATATTTAAAATTATCATTTATTTAACACTCACAAATTATTGTATTCATTATTATTATTTAAATCGAGAAAACCTTTCTGATATAGGGTAAGCCGTGTTATAAAATGGATTTTATTGTTTGTTTATTTATATAATATAAGTTGACATTTAAATCACTGATAAACATAATCCAACCTTGGCATTTTATTGATTTATAAGTGTTTGTACATTATAATTTTTAGATATCAGACAACTTTTATTTGCTTAAATTTAATCAAAATATCAATATTTTTTAATTATGATATTTCTAATATAGTTTTTTACAAGTAGTGTCAAATCATGGCTAAATATAAATTTATAAATATTGAATTATAATTCCATCAATAAACGTTATCAACAGTGTTTCATTTGTCTAAATAATTAATAAAATAAATACATAGCATTAGTGTTCTCTTTCTTATTTATGTCTACCTGTATAATTACAACATTTTTATATTAAAAATGGCTTTTAATTGAGGATTGGGCACCCTTAATAATGAATTTCAATATATTTTATTAAATAAATTATTTTAAAAAACTTATTATATATTAAACAATTATATTTTAATTGTAAGTTAAATGTCAACTTTTACTTAAATATCACAACTTAAGATAACAATAAATCATTGTTTGAAAATGATTTGATAATAATTATCATTAATTTAAATGTCAACCAATATTATTACCAAATATATAAATGTTACACGTAAAATAGTTTGTAATAGTTTTGTAATATAGTTTATGATATCTCAAGACTAGTTCCTTAAACATTAATAATGAATATAATATTAAGTGAGTACTAATTAAATAAGCATAAATAATAATTTAATAAATTCTACAATAAAATATTATTTACAATTATTGATATTTAAATAACAGATGTTATTTCTTAGAGATAACCTGGCTAACTTTAATTTATGGAAATGTCCAGTTTATTTACGGCGAATGCCCGGATCCGAGTGTATTAGTACCCTATGGTTGCAGAGGCTGTCAATACAATTACATTGTATGCGAAGGAGATATTGATATGGATTTGAGAGAAATGTTTAATCAATTGAGTTTAACGTTAGAACCAAAACAAAAACATTTCCATCACTTCATATTTAATAACACAAAAGTGAGTGAAATAAAGGCAAACACTTTTATGGATATCACATTTGACCAAATTGCAATACTAAAAACAAACCTGGTGCATATACATCCTGACGCATTCATGCTTACGTACAATGTAACGAGTCGTATATCTTTTGAATTTAACAGTAAATTAGAGCCTGATGCAATTTATAAAGTGATGCGCAAATTCACTAACGCCGAATGGTTAACGGAAAATTTTAATTCTAAATTCACCATAGTGCCCATAGGAGCATTTGAAGACTGTGATTTACCTAAAGTTACTTTTATAGGCCTTTGGTCAAATGAACAAACTATTGGCAGCAATGCATTCAGATGTTTATCTGGTTTAACACAGCTTGACATTAGACCTTCGAACACAATTGACCACATAATGCCCAATGCGTTCGCAATCGATAAACCTAGTAATGTTACTTTAGAAATAATTTTAGGTAGTGGGCCAGCTATAAATGAAACTGCATTTGACCATGGTGCTTTGAGTGGCATCAATAGACCCACACACATGATCATTCAATCATTTGGACATTTTGTGTATTTCCCTAAACAAGTGTTTTACCCGTATTTCACTGAAAATGACAAAAATACTATTAAATTGTTGAACGGAAACACAGGCTTTGATTGTTCGGACTGTCGCTCGTATTGGCTCAAACAGAATAACTTGTTTAATAAGTTTCAAAACTTGCAATGTTCAGATGAAAAACCATTTGATGACCCTGGTCATTTTGAATTTTGTTACGATTATAAAAGTGTAATTTGAGGACAATTTTTTAAATAAAAATATTAAACAATGATTATAAACTCGATTTTGTCAGAAATAAAATTCTTATAATTATGAACTATTTTGCGAGATTTATTTGATATAATAGAGGGTTAACAAAATAGAGGTTATTTTACCGTTAATTTTATGCTGAATGGTTTTGGGATTTGGTTCATATCATAAAGGACTTCATAGCATAGAAGGTTCACAGCACAGAGGTTTCACTGTATTGAGATCTAAATGTCAAAACCTAAAAGATATAAAGTAATTTAAGATAAAAAAAACTTAATTTGTGAAAACAGTTATAATTTAATCATTTGAATTGTATGAGCAGTGATTTAAATGTCAACCTTTATTGTGTCTATATAAATTAACAAATACTAAAATCTGTTGTAAAGAGTTTATATTATTTCAACATGATGAATTCTCTATATTGTAAGTATTAAAAAATAATTTTTAAAAAATAATAATATAATAGTATATGTAAATAAATCCTAATTCACAATATTTGAATTGTGATAATTTGACTTCATTTGACCATGGTGCCCTCACTGGCCTTAATAGACCCACCAAATTGACAATTGGACATGGTGAATTTGTATACTTTCCAAATGATATATTTTACATGTTTTTTATTGAAAACAATTTAAACACAATTGAATTTTATTACTCGGATACGGGTTTCAATTGTTCGGACTGTCGCTCGTATTGGCTCAAACAGAATAACTTATTTAAACGGTTTAAAAATTTACAATGTTCAGATGGTAAACGATTTGATGATCCAGGTCATTTCCATGGTTGTTAAACCAGAACTTCTTGAGCAATTTTAAAAATATTCTGTTATGACCAATTAATGTAGATTTGATTAAAATTGTTAAACAGTTAATTAATCATTTATACAATATAATATTAAATGGATTGTGCTTATTATTATTATTATTGCTTATTATTGTTTTTATTAATTAATTATATTTAATTAAATTGTATAAGTTTTATGTACGTAAGTAAAGAGTAGTTTATATTTTTGCATTGAATGCTAGTTTTGTTAGAAATTTCACTCAATTCATAATTTAAAAAGGCCATAATCACTAAAACGCGCAGGGGCCATTTATGTGCCACTTTTGTATAGTGAGGTTATACTTTAGTTATAGCATGACTAATGCTAGCAAATATGAATCGGTCTATAAATTGCTATATTTATAACTTGTTCAGTGTTGACTATTTACTATTACATTTCAACATGAGAATCCCTGGCTATAATTCAATTCATAATTTTCGCATTTTATAACTATTATCTAATTTGTTTTCCAAATGATATAAATTTTTATATATTTTATTTAAATATAATTATTTTATATACAAATAAAATAATTAATTGTATGTACAAATCGATATACTGTATGTCGTAAACAACTTAAGTGTTGGCTCGCAAATGCATTTTTAAAGTCCATTACTTGGACTAAAACATAGAAAATTTAAATAACACTAACCTAGAAAAAATATTTAATAGTGTTTATTCCTAATGTATGTAAATAATTATTACATGTACATTTGTATTGTTTGTGAGAAAATTATTGAAATCCCCGTAAATGTTCTAAATGTTATTGCATAAATTAAAATATATAATAAATAGATTGCATTTTTAATATTAAAAACATGAAAATAATATATAATTAAATACATAATTTATGATTACAACAATTTAGAATAATTTAAATATTTATATTATTAAAATATATTCAAATAGCAAACTTTAATTATACAAACTGTATTTTACTATTTATATATTGCAATAACATGTGTAAATTAAAATTAATTCATCATCATTAACATAATAAATATTTGAGGCAACACTTCTCACCTTCTAATACAGTATTTAAACTTAATATTAGTAGTTTATAACTAATATAGTATATTTATTTAACATAGATTTAAGAATGGAACTTGGTTTGAAATACTTTACTTTAGCTTTTGGTAATCCTTTCGATTACATAAACAGACATTCATTGGGATTTTGGCAGAAATTTGTGAACAATGTAAACATGTCTTACGTTGTCTGCGATAACAACACTAATACCGAACATCTCTTCCAACGTTTCCGCCATGAAAACAGTCATAACAATACGTTTTGGGTTATGGTTACCACATATATTGTGTGTAACTATAATTTACTATAAATTGAATTAATTAATACATTATATATTTTGTATGAATGCTTATTCAGCATGCCATTAATCATGTACCATGATCACTAAACAATCGTGCTGATAAAACTATTATGATAATTATAATTTCCAGGCAAGCTGGGGCCGTATATTGGAAAATGGTGGGTCACGAGAATCAGTTTATTACAGATCACTGGTTGTGCCCGTATTACTAGAGATCGCAAAATTAGTTAATCACAGGTATTATATAAATTTCTCAATATAAACTTATTGATAAAAGTGACCAATTTTACCTCAATGATATCTAGCGTTCATCTTTATGTATTGGACTGCCCGGCAATACAAGGTAGGTTTTGGAAACATTTGTCAAATTTTGGGAATCATATATTTTGAATCAAGCTTGCAGAAATTGTTCTTATACTTTATCTTAATATTTTATAACATTTTATTACTAAAATTATATAGACTATACCTATGAGTATATGGTCAACGATGGACAACTGACCGCTATTGATTTAGAAGTACAATTGGATTACGACGAATACACCAACATTTATCATTTAAATTGCTCACAACCCCTGTATATGGCATATAGATTGAATTTTATTAGTCCCGATAAATATAAGCCATATTCATCAATGATTAACATTTGGGAAGTATTTCACAAATACATATGGCTTTGCGTTTTAATGGCATTTATAATTATTATAATAACCGATAAACTTATTTACAACATTCATCCCAAAAACTATAAAACAAAATCAATATTTACTAACATTTGGATATATTGTAAACCAGTGTTAAATTTGGGAGAGAGTATGGGTTATCGTAATTACGTATACCTATTATGGGTGCTGTCGATCAGACCATTAATATATATCATGCAAAACGATATAACGGCACAAATGGTGGGCAGATATACGATGAATGTCGACAATATTGACGATCTCATTGACGATAGGCTCACAGTCTGGACGTCTTGGGAAAAGAGGTTGCGTTTAAGTGAACCCAAGGTTTACAAGCATTTTGAGCCCACATTTAAATCAAAATACGTTAAATTAATTACGAAATTAGTTTACACTGATTATAAAATAATAACCGATGGCAAATTCTTGGAACACCCTGAACGTGTGCATGATTATTTTAAAGACAAGGTCTACGTAGAAAGTGAGGACAAATTGAATTTTATTTGGCCGTTTGTTTCCAGAATGTTTAAATTGCATTGGGGTGAATCGTATATACCATTTCCGTTTACACCGTTATGCTGTAAACCTGATTTTCCATTTAGAAAGGAGGCTGATAAAATGTGAGAATTTTTAAAATTAACAAGATTAAGTAAACATTGTTTTTCGCCTAATAATGCACAATAGTTTAGTACTTTACAGTCTTTTATGCACATTTCAGTATAATTAATCAAATTTAACAATAAATTATAAGTTCAAGTTCAATATAGTAATTTAATAATTTACACTTTTTCATAAATATATTTAAGTACATTTGTGAATTTTAAAATACTACATGTTAAATTATTATTTAATTTAATTAACTAGTAATAATTAATTAGTAAGATTTTATTATAACTCTGCTAAATGAGTATTAGTGTAGAATTTACTCTGTAACTTTATAATGATACAGAGCCATTCATTTCATACCATGATAAATACCAAACGTGATTTATGCTTTATTTTATTATGAAACTTATTGAACAACCTTATAAATGTAATCACATTTGCATATTAATACAGTACGCGCCGGTTATACGAGACGTCGGTTTACCAACATTGGTGGAAAACTCAAAATGAATATTATTTTCATATTTATACAAATATCATACATAATAGTGATATGCTTGATGGTAAAAATATGTCCGACTATTACGATCAATTTGAGTCACTTTATGGTCCCCTTTCGTATACTGTATTTAAATCGTTGTTTTATTTTTTGATGTATTTCTTTGTAATTTGCTTTATTTCATTAATTGTCGAAATCTTGTTCAATACATATCGCTATAAACTAAGAATGGGATAAATAATTAATACACGTGTTAAACGCATTTAATATTACATGTGTAAACATTAAATTAAAATACACACTAACTTATTGTTTAATGAATTAACGCAATATTATTCATTTGAAATTATGTTTAACACTTTTGCGATAAAAGTATCGATATCGATAAAAGTATATTGTATTAGGCATTTATATATAAATATACAGATGCCTAATGTTTTATAAATACAGTATTTTAAATGTAAACTATTTAATAAATATTATTTATAAAAAATTTAATGTTTGTAAATATTTAGTTAATTATGATATTTGACTCTAAATTAAAATTATTACTAAGTTATTTGTATAAATTTTATACTATAAAATATAATTATTAATTATTGTTAGATTACAAACATTTTATGTAATTTTAAATGTCAACAGTTAAACATATACAAGTAATCTACAAAATTCAATACACTGTTTGTTACAATTATTGTTTCATAAAATGTTTGTAGTTTAGAAATAAGGTTTTGATTAATTTTATCAATGATTTTAATGTCAACTTATATTTTGTATATAAATAGGAAAATAATAAAAACTATTTTGTAATGTGTTTATAATATTTACAAACACTTAATATGAAATAAATATTAATAATGAATGTAATATTGCGTGAGTATTAATTAAACAATAATTTTCAGTTTCACCTATAACTTAATTAATTTTAAAATATAATTTGACATAAAACTTTATATAAAACTATACTAACTCTTATATATTATTTTGTAGATATAATTTTGTTAATTTTTGTTTACGGAAACATTGAGTTTGTGTACAGCAAATGTCCCGATCCAAGTGTATTAGTACCCTATAGTTGTAGAGGTTGTCAATACAATTACATTGTATGCGAAGGAGATATTGATATGGATTTGAGAGAAATGTTTCACAAATTGAGTCAAACATTAGAACCGAAACAAAAACATTTCGATTTATTTGTTTTCAATAACACAAAAGTAAGTGAAATAAAGGCAAACACTTTTATGGACATTACATTTGGCGAAATTAACATACACAATACTCATTTGATCCATATTCACCCTAATGCATTTATGCTTACGTACAATGTTACAAATCGATTTGTTATTCTATATAACGAACAATTAGAACCAGACACATTGTTTGTAATAATGGCTAAATTCATCAACGTCACCGAGTTATATGATTATAAAAATGATAAACTGACCATGGTGCCTACGGATGCATTTGCTGGTTCTGGTTTATCTAAACTAAGCTCTATAACAATTACAACAAATAACCTAACGATAGGAAACCATGCGTTTAAAAGTCTATCAGGATTAACATATCTATGGATTGGGAACTTTAACACAATACACATAACGGCCAATGCATTTGCTATCGATAAACCCAGTAATGTATTGTTATATCTGGCGCTAGATCCTCTAGGCGCTGAACCGACTATTGATGTTGGTGCTTTTAATGGCATTAACCGGCCTACATTATTGGAATTTTACAATCATCAACTCGTGTATTTTCAACACGATATATACCACCCGTTCTTAGCAGAAAATAATTTAAATGCCATTTCGTTCTCCTATAATAATACGGCCTTTGATTGTGAGGATTGTCGTTCATTTTGGATCAAAAAGAATAACCTCATTAAAAGATTTACTAATTTACATTGTTCAGATGGTAAGCCATTTGATAATCGAGATCATTTTCAAAATTGCAATAATGATTAAATAAGAAATTGAGAATATTTTAAATGGTATGTGCAATGATTGCAAAAATAATTCATATTTTATCTTTAAATAGAAATCAAAGTAGAAAAAGACTTTTAATTTTTCAAAAATGTTAATTTGATTTTTACATTAACATTAGTAAACATTAAATTAAAAACCACTTTACCGTATTGTTTAAAGAATTTACACAATATTATTCAAATGAAATTATGTTTAAATGTTTTACAATAAAATATACTGTATTATATTTATAATTATGATATTTAATTCTAAATCAAATATAATTATTAAATATTTTTCAAAGTTACTTATTATTATTAAAGGAAACCACTTAATCATTTATTATATATTTTATTCTTAGTAGAGACCCAACCGGTATAAGCACAAACCATTGCGACCCCAGTCAATACAATTTTCTCAAATACACCCAATAACAAAGGAACCGCACGTCACCCGAAGAACAGAAAAGACACTCCAAACCATCCAGAAGGAGGAGCGTAACCTCCGATCTTAATCCCAGTATTGGGAAATCTTCTAAATAATTTAATTTACCCAAAATTAATTATACATGTAGAAGAATTTAAATACACATTAAATATTAATAATAATGTAAACCGGTTATATGTTAAATAACGTCCAAAAATGGTAATACATTGTCTATTTTCAGAATTTCATTTTTATCATACATCAGAAATAATAAATTAATGTGTATTCACATTCACCTCATCAAATCCGTTCGATTAATATATAATATGATACACTTGTCCATCAATTACATTGATATTTAGACAAAATGTTTTTTCGGACATAATGATCACTACTAAAGAATCCAAAGTCTTTTGGAACATATAGATACCGTTTCAGAAGATCTATTATTATGATCCAACAATTCCATAAAAATTTGAGAAAATTGTGCTGACTGACGTCGAAATGATTTGTGCTTATACCGGTCTAACCTCTACTATTTCAGAGCCGAAACCTTGAGCCGAATTGGTTGGGCCTAATTATTATCAAAAATTTAATTATAATATTTAGAAACTACAATCTATTAAATTAAATTGAAATGTCAAGAGTTAAGCAAATAAAACTTATCTACAAAATACAGTACACGTTTGCATTAAGTAAAATCACTTATAAGTTACTTAAGTTGGATGGAATTCAAAGGTATTTATTTTATCAATGATTTAAATGTCAACTTATACTCTGTAGATAAATTAAAAAGTAATAGAGACTATTTTTTATGTGTGATTATATTATTTCAAAACACTTTAAATGCAATTAATATTAATAATGAATACAGTATTTAGTGAGTATTAATTAAACAGTAATTTTCATATTTAATTATAATTTAATAATTAAAAAACAAAATATTTAAACTTTAACTTCTATATATTATTTTTAGAAATAACCTGGTTAATATTAGTTTACGGAAACATTGGGCTCGTGTACAGCGAATGTCCTGATCCAAGCGTATTAGTACCCTATGGTTGTAGTGGTTGTCAATACAATTATATTGTTTGCGAAGGAGATATTGATATGGATTTGGGAGAAATGTTTACTAAATTGAGTCAATTATCAAAACCAAACGAAAAACATTACCGTTATTTCATATTCACGAACACAAAAGTAAGTGAAATAAAGGCAAACACTTTCAAAGACATTACATTTGGCGAGATTACTATACGCGAGACAAACTTGGTGCATATACACCCTGATGCATTCATGGCTACGTACAATATTACGAATAAATTATACATTCAGTATAACGAGCAATTGGAGCCTGATACAATGTTTACTGTAATGAGCAAATTCATTAACGCCACCGAACTCTATGATTGGGGCAATTATAAACTGACCACGATACCTGCTGATACATTTGCCAATGCTACTTATTCTAATTTACATTCTATAAATATTCAAGCGAATGAACAAACAATAGGCAGCCATGCGTTCAGAAGTCTATCCGGTTTAAAACAACTTCAAATCGGATGCATTAAAACACTGCATATAATGGCGAATGCGTTTGCAATCGACAAACCGTCTAATGTATCGCTAACTCTGCGCCTAAACGCCCCGTTTAATGACACCGTGTTTGATGAAGGTGCCCTTAGTGGCATTAATCGACACACACAATTGAAATTAGAACAAGGTCAATATGTGTATTTTCCATATAATACATTCTACCCATTTTTTACCGAGAATAGTCTTAATACTATTGAATTTTATGATAATAATACCGCATTTGATTGTACGTACTGTCCGTCCAATTGGATTAAAAAGAATAACTTATTTAAGCGATTTAAAAATTTACAATGTTCAGATGGTAAGCCATTTGATGACCCAGGTCACTTTCAATATTGCGGCGATATTGCTGATATATTAAAACCCTATGGCTGTAGAGCTCATGAAAACGATTACATTGTATGCGAAGGAAATATTGATATGGATTTGGGAGAAATGTTTCGCAAACTTAGCCTAAATTTAGAAACAAAACAAAAACATTTCAATCTCTTTGTATTCAATAATACAAAAGTGAGTGAAATAAAGGCAAACACTTTTATAGATATTACTTTTGGCGAAATTCACATAGAGTATACTAATTTGATGCATATTCATCCTGATGCATTTATGCTTACGTACAATGTTACAAATCTGTTTTATATTCAATATAACTACAAATTAGAACCTGATACATTGTTTGTTATAATGGCTAAATTCATCAACGCCACCGAGTTGAATGATTGGGGGAATGATAAGCTGACCATGGTGCCTGCGGATTCATTTGCTGATTCTGGTTTATCTAAACTAAGCCATATAACAATTAAAACAACTGACCTAACTATAGGCAGCCATGCGTTTAGAGGTTTATCCGCGTTAACAGCTCTTTGGATTTTCGGCACTACAATACACATAACTGCCAATGCATTTGCTATCGATAAGCCCAGTAATGCTTCGTTAGATCTAACGGTATTTATTCCAAATGATGGTGTGCCGACTATTGATGTTGGTGCTCTTACTGGCATTAACCGACCTACATTATTGGACATTCAATATGGTCAATTTGTGTATTTGCCACATAATATATACCACCCGTTCCTAACTGAAAATAATTTAAATACCGTTAAATTAAATAATGATAGTAAGACCTTTGATTGTGAGGATTGTCGTTCATTTTGGATCAAACAGGATAACCTATTTAATAGATTTACTAATTTAAAATGTTCAGATGGTAAACCATTTGATGATATCGATCATTTTCAAAATTGCGACAATGATTAAATAAGAAATTGAAAACATTTTAAATGATAGTTACAAACAATGATTGTAAACTCAATTTATATATTATCTAATTTTTTAAATAAAATTTTTGAAATTTGAAGTTAAAGAGAACTATTATTTTTTCAAAATTAGTAAGTATCATAAAATTAACAATGAGTGCAACGGAAACCTGCAATAATCAAATATCCATAACTTTGTATATCTATTATTGAATATAATAAATGTTAATTTGATTGTTAGTAAAATTAAAATCTTATTAGTTGAAAAATAGTATGTTTTTTTGTTTTAAAAAAATATTATTTTAACTAAATATTATACTAATTAGTAATTACTTTATTAAAACTTAAGCAAAATTACAATCAGTTTTCAAAAAATGTGTTAATATAAAGTAATCAATAAATTGATAGTACATTTTAATAAAATTGACATTCATCTACCTGGTATACTGTATATAAATGTTGTAAAAATAACATTTTAAAATTATTTCACATCATTTCGTACTACTCTTCGACGAGTATTAGGTAAACAAGCGGTACAACAAATACAACAACTCATTACAATCGCAAGCAAACCGATGACTATCAACATATTTAATATCCAATGGACAGACCAATATATGTACGGCAATAGTAGTCGGTGTCGAGTTTGGTATAATTATAATAAGATAAATATTTATTAATTAATAGTCATGAAAAATATATAAGTTTAATATAAAATTTACATTAAAGTAATAAATATTGTTATTATTATATTATCTACTTTGTATATGTTATAAATGTATACAAACCAAATTGTCCGATCCAGCGAACCGTCTCACATAAACAATCACATAATGAACATTTGTCATTATGATAAGGCTGGTTGTTGGCCGGTTGCAAATAGGTGATGGTTACTTTATCCTCCGTTTCTAATGGTTGTGACTCTTCATTAACATCGATGGCAACCGATGGCAGCGATGGATACATTCGGGTTGTGTTTAATTTGTTACTCATTTTAATGCAAAATTTATAACAAATTACTTAAATTTGTTTTTAATTTGTAATGTGTTTATAAAATAATTATTATATTTTGTTTATAAATTGTGTTATTTCAAATAACTTATTTGTTACAAAAAATGTGTGAGATAATTATTATGTTTTGTAAAAACAATCGTATATTAAATATAATAATCAGATATCCATTGCTTTAGGTTTAATTTATTACAAGTAATAAATGTTTTATTTGTTTGTTATAAACCTTTGACAGTGATTTGATTAAATACCTAAATTGTCATGGTGTTCATAATGTGTCTCAACCGTAGTTATACTAAATTAAAAGTTTATTTTTGTAATTCTTTACTAAAACACTAATAGATTATTCATTATTTTGATTGACATTTATTAAAGATATAAACTCTAATAATAATTAAATTAAATGTTATATTAATTGAGTTATAATAAATATTTTAAAAAATTATATTTAATAATTTAATTTAACAAATTAATAATATTCAATATTTACAAATTAATTATAAAATATTATAATTGTAAAATTGTTAAATTATATTTTGTACGTTTTAAAAATATGTTATAAAATTACGTAATTTAAGTCAAATAAAAATTAATGTCAAAAACAAGGACTAATAAACTTCGTTTAAATTATCATTAAAATCCAAAGTATGTTTTATGATACACTCATACAAACAATTTTATCAATGTTTAAATTATAAAGTATATTGAGTTTAGACTAAACTAAATGCACTTTATTAGTACTTCGGGGACATTATTTCATTTTAATATAGCCTTAAATCCCTGTCACGAATAGTGTGTTGAAATAATTGATCAAAATATTAGACATTAATTAAGTTTAATAATGTTAAATTAAGAATCACATGCGCTTTTCAGCAGACTATGGTTGTTTTAGAAATGAAAACCAAATCAGCTCTAGATATTAATTAAATTGCACATTATTTTAATTTACTTTCATTTGTATTTTATAGCAATAAATTATAATAACAATACATTTAACACAATTGATCATTGTAAATCTACTCACATGCTATTCGGATATTTAATTGCATATGATAAGGGTATGTTTGTTATCTCCCTTTTATGACACTATTTATGATTACTTAACAATTATTACATGTTTTGCAAACTCTTTTGCTTGAATTGTTGCTCAAACTCGTCCTTCAATGTTGTGATCACACGAACCAATGCATCAAATCCTTGAAATCATAATCAATTTTTTAAGTGATATCTCATTGATTATTGTAGTAAAAAGTAGTGCTATAAGTAGTGAAAGCTTATTTAAAGTCATTTTAACTATTCGTTTGCTCTAACTAGTTCTAAACTAACTAACCTCACTAGTTATTAAATTTTTAAGCAAAATTTTGTATCACTTTTAAAACAATAAATACCAAAAACAATGGCAACAAAAACAGAGCAAAACTGTGTTTGTAATGGAAATGAAGTGAAACCAAAGAAAACATTGAAAGATCTAAAATCTATTGACGAGTTTGATATGAATCAAATCGATCTCATTAGAGGTGAAACACCCGTTGATATCGCCGATAGATGTCTGCAATTATGCAAAGAGTATTTGTCGGACGTTTGGACACAACAAACGGTGGACACCATTGAAGTGAGAAGAATATCCGGAGGAATGACTAATCAGTTGTATTACTGCGGCATTAAAGGGGCCGACAAAGTGTCGACACCAGTGCCCCGAGAAGTGGCCGTCAGATTGTATGGACCGAAGTATTTCAATAACGATGGTGTGGCCGATGAGAGGCTGACCGACATTATTATCGGCTTAATGGTGTCCCGCAATGGATTGGGTCCCAGAGTGTACGGTATGTTCACTGGTGGACAGATTCACGCCTATTATAAGGTAAATATTTGTTAAATAAAAGGGATGTTTAAATGTAAACTAATTTGTCGATTGCCTGTTCAAAAAGCACCGGCAATTCACAAAAGCAGAGCAAAGTAAGCCCGAACTCGTGCGCCAAGTGTTTGAACGGTTAGCGCGCGTACACGCCATGGATGTGCCCACAAAGCGCGAGCACTGGTTCTTCAGCACTGCCGACAAATGGTATCGCAAAACACAGGACAACACCGAAACTCAATCACTGATCAAAGAACTCAATTTGGAGTCATTGGCAACACATTCACTAAAAGCAGAGTTGGATTTTCTACGGCAAGTTGTAGACCAGTGCGAGAGTCCAATGGTTTTCTGTCACAACGACTTTCGCAGCGCTAATATAATGGTATTGGAGGGCAACGACTGTAACGCTAATCCCGACGAAACGGTATTGTTTTGCGATTACGAGTACTCGAGCTATGGATACCGGGGCCACGATTTGGCCATGTTTGTCAACGAATGGGGCCGATCTATGGAGGACTTTATTAAGCCACACATCTATCCCGACGACACCACTCTTTTGCCACTCATTGAGATGTATGTAAAAGAGTCGCAAAGAGTATTAGGCAACAAATATTGCGATAATAAACTCAATTCAGTCGATCACATACTGAAAGAGGTGAAAATATTTGCGCTGGTTACCTCGATGTTTGGCATTTTGTTTTGTCTCAAACAAAACAGTAGTGATGTGGACTCGTTTGAAATGGACAAAAAATTGACCATGGTTTGTATAATTGTTTTATCACATTGTTATTAAAATGATCATGTCAAAATCTAACAAAATATTTTATTAATTAATTTTCACAGCAATTCTCTGAAGCGGCGTTCACTAACTTTTTGAGCTTAAAGAAACGCTTCACCGCTGAACAACTTTTTGAAAATTTGTGAATTATTATTTTTTACCTCCGTTTAAAACCTTTATACAATAATTGCATAATTTTTATTAATTAACATATTTGATGTACAACTAAATTGATGTATTTATTTAAATTTCCTAAATTTTTAAATCTAGTGATTTAATATTATATAATGTATTAATATTAATTAATTTATTAATTATTAAAAATTTAATGAGATCTTAATATTTTCTATTATCATTTTTATGATTGGATAATATTGTATTATTGTTTAAAGAATTAATTAAATTAAGTAATATTTTAGTCATATGAAAATTTATTTTTAATTCTAATAAAAATTGTTAGGTTTAATTCAAAGTTAATTTCGTTTAACTTAACATTTTGTTTATATTTCGTTCATTTATATTCTATAAGATATGTGGAATTTTGTATTTTGTGAAATAAAAAACTAATTCAAAAATCAATTATAAAATAAAGAGAGAGAGAGAGAAAGAGAAAGAAATCTTACCATGTTATGGATGCGTTGACAACTTTATTGTATGTCCGGGCAATGAATACATAGATTTGGTCAACATTTTTAATATACTGAATGAAACAC
>CAJPIZ010000492.1:0-23961 GCA_905368565.1 Medioppia subpectinata
TGTAAATTTCAATTGAAAGTCAAAAATGTGCCAAAAACCACCGCACCTATATCCGGATATAGGTGCACCCCTTGTGTGAAAACTCACATATAAGTGCATGCACTTATAAGCGGGGTAATACGGTAGTGATTAATATATTTTGCATACCTATTCACAATATTCAAATATATAATTGAGTTTGGTTATTACACTTTATTGTACTTTAATTAACTAGCAATAAAAAACATTGAAAAGCCTGGAGACGAACTAATTACCGATTTTATTCAAATGTAATAAATTTAACATTATATTAATTGATTTATTATTTTATTGCTATATTAATTATAGTAAATTATTTAATTAAACATTTGTTTTTATTTTGATTTATAAATGTTGAATAATTAAATATTTTATAAATTTGAATATTTATTTATTATTAAATTATTCATTATAACGTATAAGAGTTATAATTTAAATATATAATTTATAAAAAATCATAATTAAATAAATTAATTTTGAAAATTGTGATAACATAATCCAGAATGAATTATTGATTAATAATTCATTAATAATGAAGATCTGTTATTTGAATATTAATGGTAAAATTAATCTAATGTAAACACAGCTATATTATCAAATATATTAGTATTAAATTTTATTAAGTTATACAAACAATACTAAATATTTATAAAGTTAAAATTTAATCAATGTTATTTCTAGACAGTAAATGTAATATTTAAATTCAAGGATAGTTTAAATATTATGTTCACTACAACATGAAATACATAACAAATGTTTAACTTGTTAGGTAATTGTTGATTATATTAATTATAAAATGTTTGAAATGAATTGCAATATGATTTGTTTAAAAGTAATTATATACATGTAAGTATATTTGCTTATATTTTGGCCTTTGGTATTAATAGTGTAGTGTGTAACTATTTATAAAATCTCTCTTATAACTAAATATAACATTTAAGGCACCAGAAACATGATTTTATTAATGTTTTTATTATATTAATTATTTTAATAATACAGTAATATAAAATAATAATATTATTTGAAATGATAACAATTGAATATACTTATTGTGCCAGTGAATTTTAGTTCAACAAATACATTAAATGTTATTATTTTTAAATGTAAATATATAATTAATTGTAAAATTGTATTAATATTATCAAAAAAATTTTATATATAATTTATTTCAATTACTTATAAATTTATTCTATCATATCTTTTAATGAATCTAATATAATAGTAATTCTACGGAAATTTTACTAACGTAAAATTCTTTAACAACTATCCACATTACTGAATAAATGTATGCATATCATAATATATCAAAATCCAGCACTTTGTCTAATTTTGTTATTAGGATTATGGTTATTAATATTGACAAATCATATTTCATTAATTATTCTCTGCCTGGAATAATATAACTCTTACCTCACCAACGTTACAATTTATAAACATTTTGGTTACATAATTTATACAATAACTACATTCATCTTTACAATAAATAATACATTGCTATTTTTTGGTGGGATATCGTTTCCGCATGTTATCGTGAATGTCTTCAGCCGTATCATTGATATTGCCTTTACGTTCAATGGCGTCGAATATAATGCCCGTCACATTCAATACCATAGTCTGATTCATATCAGTTTTGACAATATCTAGTTTGCGGCTTATTTTATTACTTTTAACTCGCTCTTTGAACGTATTCCAATTCAGCTATAAAGTGTATAAAATAATATTGGTAGTAATGTTAGTCATTTGATTATAGTACTTTATATCAGCTTTATAAAGCTTATAAAATTTATAATATAATTTTAAATAGTATTTTACTATTGCTTGTAGTATTCATTTTTAAAATGTAATTTGATTGATTAACAAAGCTGTTATAATTATTCTCATTGTGTAAACATAATCGCACATTGTTATATAATTTATCAGGTTATTTTCAAACTAATCTTATCAAATAATTAATTACAAAGTGAAAAGTAATTTTGAAATTACCCTTGGGCTTTGATACAATTTTATTGTGATCATGGCAATTTTCACCCGCAAATATCTTCCACCCACTACCGTAAAGTAACTCTTATATCCGGTGTCCCAATTGGCACTACAGCTCCAATTGCAGCCGTACTCGAGTTCCATCTGTTGGGTCACGTGTTTACACACAACGAATATACTGTTTTGTTGGGCCAACTCTTTCTTGATTATGACCATCGCTTTTTTACTCATATTGGCATCCATTTGGTTATCCAATATTTCAATATTGTGCAGTTTATCTCTGCATTTATTCAGTACTTCGTAATCAGACATGGTTGATATTGGCGTTTGTTCTATGTATATATATTACAATATTATATTATTTATGAAAGTCCATAAGTGGCTTAAGTTTAACATTTAGTTCAATCATAATTATTGCTTTGAATTCAACCATTGAACCAAATATGATAAAAATTCAGATTTATTTATTCCAATGGTTACGTAACGTTAAACTTAAGCCCCTATTAAATTTTTAAATGTAATATATGGTACTAATTAACAGATAGCAAAGCGGGCATATTTGGACTCCTGCGATCATTATTGTCTATAGGAGCTTAAGACTATATCGTCTATATTGTCTAGATCCTAAAGACTATATTGTCTATAGGATCTTTAGATCTTTTGTCCTAAGAGTAGTCCTGGTACTAATAATTAAACTTAGCATATTTGAACTGACAGACTATTTTAATGTATTGTGATAATAATGCAACTTTAGTGACATTATATGCTTAAAAAGATATAGATTTATTCGTTTAATCGATTCAATCGTTTAATGTCACCAGAGTCATTATGACACATTATCTTATTACCTGATACGTTTGACGATAATGGTATGGCTACGGGCTGATTATTACGAGTATGATCACGGTCATTAATAGCGAGTTTTAACGCCTCAATCTCGGCCCGTAACAACTCGATACAATCGTGTTCCAATGTCATCACGTTTTGACATTTGGCACACATCACGATACTGTAACTGCAGTTTACTGTATGTTGTGGCAGTTCGGCAAATTTAGTCACTTGTCGACACCCTTTATCCCAATAGTCGCAACGTATTTTAAACCGACCCATCGTGTTCACCAACACTCTGTAACAGCATGGTGTTTTAATTTATAACAAAATAATTGTATTACAAATAAACAATATTTATAATCTATAGTTAAACTGACCTTGATGCCCGTGACAATTGACTAGATGTCATTGGTTTCCTATCATAAGGACAGGTAGTGTTTGTCTTAAGCCATTCAGTGATACATTCATCGCAAAAGGTTTGTAAACAACAACTTGTAGTGACCGGAGTGTTGAATATCTCCTGACATATACTACACGTATATTCTTCCCGATCTTCAGCCGACAGGTCGGGAAACCGGTCAACACTATAGCCCGGCATTTATAACGCAACTTATAATTGTTTGTTAATATTAAATATAATATAATGAAGACTATTAATGATTCATTAATAATGAAGACCAGTTACTGCTTATGAATTTCAATAGTAAAGTAATCTAATCTAAACGCAGCTATATTATCAAATAATATGCTCATTTATAAAGTTTTACAAACAATACTAAATATTTATAAAGTTAGAATTTAATCAATGTTATTTTCAAATAGTAAACGTAATATTTTAAATTCAAGGATAGCTCTAATATTATGTTCACTACAAAATTGACATTGACATTGATTATGGAATATCAAGGATCATGATTCTATTTTATAATTTGCAAAAAAAATCTATTTGAATTTGTTTTTGTATTAAAATATTTTAAAAATAATTTTGATATTACCATTGAAAATATTAACAAAAATTATGATATAATTGTGATATAAATATTGGTCATTGTTAATTAGTCATATTTATTACATTTAATGATCATATTTTACATTAAATTATAAATTATTGTCGAAATCATAAATGTTGCTTAGTTTTTGGGGGCGAAATGCACTGTAATCTATGGGTAGACCCGTTGTCTTACATAGACATCCAAATGACAGACAACTGGATCTACCCATAGAAAACGCTACCGGGAACTAAGCAGCATTCATGATTTCGACAATACAAACATGTTAAGTTTGAATAAATTAGTTTAAATAATCTCATGTACAACAAAATATTGCTTTTGTTTTATTAAGAAAATTTATAAAGGATAAAGTTTAATGTTAATGGGTAAAATGCCAAAAATTTTATATTAAAAATTTTTATTTTTTTTAATTAGTGAAATTAATTATCATTGTAAGCATAATTGAAATTGATATAAATGATGTTCGGCAATTACGTTATTCGCTATAAAAAACGCACATAACTGATACTAAATTTCTTAATTTTGACATAACTTTTATAGATTATATCAGATTAGAGAAATTCCTTCGGATTTCGATTCTACTCATCCATACCTTTCTATTGATATATAATATGATTTGGTTATTTATATAATAAAAGATTTGATTTTCAAAATTTTCCCGATAAAAGTGGTCACTACGGCCAGACCCAAAAGTATCTGGACATATGAAGTATATCACTCGACTACCTATTGAGTGTACTTTCATTTTATAACAATCATTCCTGGTTGCCCGCTATCACACTAATGAACATTATCTTTTAAACCAATATTGAGTAGTGTTTAAAACTTTAAATTCAATGTTTGGGGGTTTGGAAAATGACCACTTTTAACTGATCAACATTGCATTCAATATACGAGCCTATCGTTCGGTGTATAATAGAATTCCCACAAACTTTACTCCAGACAACACACGACCACATTGTGTGGCCATATCGGGCCTCCATTTGGTATTTAACGAACGGCGGTATGTCTTCAATAATGTTCGTCCGGTCGATGGCCGCAAACACAACGTCCGTCACAACCGATTGCATCGACGCATTCATATCCGTTGCTCTTATATCTAGTTTGCGGGCAATTTTGTTACGCTTGAGTCGAGCCCTCATTACTTGCAAATTGATCTGAGAATATAAGTAGTTATAAATATTAATTATAACTTTTTTAAGCACTTGATTAAAAAATAATCCAAATCTATTACCCTCATGGTATAAAATACGGTGAATGTGATCGGCGCGAATTTCACACGTACATAGTGGCCACGTTCATATTGAATGAACGCATTATAGTCGGTGGTAAAGTTGGCCAAACAACACCATTGGGTGCCGAACTCGAGTTACATGTAATTGACCACATGTTTGCACACATCGTTTATAGTGTTATGTTTTTTCAACATTTTTCTACTGATAAGTCCTGATTATTATGATTACCATGAACCCTTTGTTGGTCACTATCGACAATTTTTAATGGCCTGGTCATTGCCCGAATCGTCTCAGTGCAGCTGTAACGCAGTGCGTGAAAACCATAACAGTTTAAACATTGTACCGGTTTATAGCGACAGTTGTCTGTGTGCTCCTTAAGATGCATGAGTTTAGGGCACCATTTATACCAATAGTCGCACAATGTCTTTGTGGTAAACATGTCAACTATTTTAATAATATAATTTAAAATTATTGTTTTAAATCATAAATTTTCGTAACTTATATTTAGTTCACTCACCTATTGATGGAATACTTTTACATTTAAAGTAATTGCTTATATTTCTTATTAATTTACTCATTAATTATGCTGAAAAGTATCCAAACACAAAACGGTAACATTATGATCTAATAGTACCCGTCGTTATAATAAACATACACTTATCCCATAGACCCATAGATTTAACATTATCCATGGACTTTGAATTACCAATGTTAACCCTATGCCATAGACTTAAGCTGTAATCACATAAAAATTCATGTAAAAACGTCCTTATGTTTAAACTATAATAGCTTCCCCATTTTAAAGTATAGCCATAGGATTAACATAGGATCCCATGTTAAATATCATAGGGTGGGGGAGTAAATATAAGGAGGTTTTTATAAACATCATATTACCACATTTAAAAATTAAATGTTTAATTTTAATCAATAGAATATTTGCAAATATTATACAATCATTAGAAATATGTTAAATTATTATTAATATTATGAATACAAATAAAAATACACCTGAATATTTTATTTAGTGGATTCTTCACATATTTCTACCACAAGCCAAGTTTTTAAAAAATAACAAAGAACATAATTATCGACAACTTTTGCTTTAAGAGTGGTAGGATCTTTTACATAGACAAAGCATTGCCACTTTATATCGGGGAATCGGAAGCCCATGGTCTTTTTAATGGCAATACTTGCATCTTTAATACTGTCCGACTTTTCAATGGCACTAAACACAATGGACCCCACAATCAATTCCATATAAGTATTTATATTTGCACTAATTTGGACTTGTTGTATTATCCGGTCAATTTTGTTATGCATTATTCGGGCCTTTAAATTAGCCCAATCAAACTATTAATATAGAAAATACAATCAATAATATAGCTAGCAGAGTTATTTTAAAATATACATATTATATACATATGTATGTATATTAAATTTAAAAAATATTTAATATGATATTTAATATGGTAAAATATTTTTAAAAAATACATTACACTATAAGTATGAAACACGATGAATGCGATCGGGGTGAATTTTACACACATATAAGAACCCTGTTTGGCTTTAAGGGACCAGAAACTATCGCTGTTAGAGTCCACTAAACAGTGCCATTTGGTGCCGAACTCGAGGTTCAGGTAATCGATCACATGTTGACATACTTTGTGTATTTTGTCCTGTTTTACTAATTGTTGCCTAATTATGGCCACTATTTTGTCGTACATATCGGCGCTCATTGTGTTGTATTGGCTTAATGTTTATATAAGTGGACTTTATATTAAGGTTATGTTTGACCCGGTCTAAAATTTTTTTGTTATGAGCCAGGTCAGCGGTTCAAACTCTCATCAATACATGTGTTTAATGTGTTTACATTTATGTAAAAAAAATTATTAAATTTATTCCATGAAGTGTTGATTTTACCCGAAGACACGATACCGAACACAATTAAAGATTTAAACTATTTTAGATGTTACTCATGAGGATTAGTAAATTGACTCACAAAAACAATGTATCAGTTTTAGGTGATGTATTATTTACCAATCAATGTTATAAATTGTTTAATAAGTCTATACCTATTGGTTATGTCCACTAAAACCGCACCCGAACGGGCCGACCCCGGAAAGTGGAAAATCATGTGCCAAATTATCGGGATGTGTCCAATCCTTGACATTCATATATAAAATGATTGGTCATTATGTGCTTTTACTGACCAACAATATATGACTAATTAAAAGCGATTATCGCGGTGTCCGGAGCCGATAATTAGACATATGCTCAAAATATGGCTATTTTTGGCCTATTTTTTGACCATATTTTTCGAAAATCGTCCGAAAAAAATTAGAGGACCGTGAGTGACAAATGTCTCCACACCCACCATATACTCCAGTTATCCCACTATCACATGACTGTTAATACCATTCTCTCGTGTCATGTTTTAGGGGTGAAAATGCTAAACAAAAGTAGTGGTCGAAACAGACACCACTTACTTCTTTGACTCTCAGGGCAGCCATTTTTATCGGGAATTAAATGAAAATTTGTCCGAATAATGACCAATAGTTGCCGATAATTATAGCTATTTTATAATTTGAATTAACTTTTTTAATAACAATAAAAATGAATTATTTATTTTCTATTGAATCAGTCCTGTTACTTTTCCATTAAGTCAATATATGACTACCGGTTCCGACAGGTGTTGCATACACTCGGCCAGAATTTGATCTTCAGACTGGTAGTAAAAAGTATTTGGTACTAACGCTAAAACAGTTATATCGGTATTAGTTGAGTTAGCTATGAGTGGAGCAAGAGTTTTCATCACAGTGTAACCCTAGTGATAATAATATTTATTTTTACCTTCACTACTTTCGGACGTATCTCTCCAATTACTACTACTGCCTGATGATGACTGTGCATCACCATCACCACTGCTACCACCATTATTACCATGGTCACGTTGGTTACCATTATTAATGATTTTTAACGCATCGATCTCTGCCCGTAACGATTCAATACAATCGTGTCCTGATGTCTGCACGCATTGGCATTTTACACATGTTACGTCTTTATAGCGACAGTTGACTGTATGTTGCAGTAAATTATCAATTGGGGTCAATTTACTGCACCCCCTGTCCCAATAATCACAACGTGTTTTAAACGGGCCCAATGTGTTGGCAGTCATTCTGAAACATTATGATGAAATGATTTATCCATTAATGTTATTGCACAATAAATAGATTTTTAAAAAATAGTTATTAGTTAAGTTATTAATAATAACTTATTATAAACATAATAATTACCACAAAATATAGTTACTATTAAATTTTAGATTCTAACAATTAAAATCAATTATTTTACAATCTTACCGTGGTGATAGAGAGCCGTCATTATCGGCCAGTTGCCTAATGATATCAAATATAAATTAATCATATTCATTTTCAAAATACCAAATATAATATTCACCCATATATTGTCGCCGTTAATTGATCCAAATAAAAATGGATATAATGGCCGTACTGTGTTATCTCATTACTGTCAGAATTTGCGGTCCACAGAATGCACTCCCATTTTGAGTCCTCATATCTCGTCTCCATTTTTGCCTTAATGTCTGCCGCCGTGTCGTCAATATTGTCCGACCGGTCGATGGCCTCAAACACAATGTCCGTCACCGCCGATAACATCGACTCATTTATGTTATTGTCTAATATGTTTAATTTGTGTTCAATTTTATTACGCTTTATTCTGGTCTTGAAATCAGTCCAATCCAACTATATTAGCATAAATAATTAAATACTATAAATATTCATTTACAATATACAGTTTAAATTATTGTTTTAATTTATTAATTTGAACACAGAATATATTACCCTCTTGTTTTGAAACACAGTGAATGTGATCGGGGTGAATTTTACACAAATAAATAGACAATTTAGATCCATAGGTGCCCATTCACTTTCATCGTGCCATTCGGCCAAACAGTGCCAATCGGTGCCAAACTCGAGATCCATGCAATCGACCGCATGTTTGCAAAGATTGGAAATATTGTTATGTTGTCCCAAAAGTTGGCTAATTATAGCCACTGTTTTGTCGGTAATTTCGGGGCTCATATTTTTGTATAACACTTCCAGTGCCGACATGTGTCGCCTACACTCGACCAGTATCTGATGTTCAGACAATGTGTCACGAGAAATTGCTCGACCATCACTACCAACATTAATACCATGATCTATTTTTGATTTCCACATTTTTGGGTCAAAACTATCAACATATAAAATAACAAAATTATATTAAAACATTCAACAAATATCACTTATAATTCGGCAATTGATTCAACATACATGAATAAATTCAACATTAAATATAATTTCTTACATTTTAATCAATTTGATACGATTAAACAATAAAACTAATTAAAGTTAATTTACTAATAAGTTATTAGTAATAACATCTCATTAATACTATTAATACACAGCTATATTAATATGACTAACACTGTATTATATTAATTATATTATGATCGTACGCTATGCATAGTGATCAATCTAATTGGTCAGATTGGTTTTATAGCTCATTAATTCTCACAAATTATTACCATGATATTAAGTTTCCACATTTATTTCACTTTGATTTGTAAGCTATGAGTCATAACTTATGACTCATTAAATAAGGCTTCAATGTTTTATACAAATAATAACATGATACTTAAATATAATAAATGTTTTATAATTATTTAAATCCAAATTGTAAATTCTAAAAAATAAATTTACAGTATGTGTAACTACTAATGAATCATTAACCATGCACTTTTCTACACTAACATTAAAAACATGCACTAATTATACGGATTACAAAAATTAATTACTCATAGAGAAAATATTCACTCATTGAATAATATTATTGTTTAATAATTTAAATAAATATTTCAATTAAATATAAAATTTATGAAGTTTATAATCAAAATATATCAATTTTTATGTTGAAAATTTGGTAGTTATTTATTTTCTACTTAATTACAAAGAACATGATTAATAACTAATTCAATATAATTAACAAAATATTTCAATAATCAGAAATTTATTAAATTAATAAAATATTTTCAAATACAAACAAATCTTCATGTGTTATTTAAGTAATACAAATACAATTACTTCAGAATATTTTAATTATCTTATACCTGAAATATTTATACCACAATCTGATCAACAAAACAATGGATATAATTATCGACATGTGTTGCGCTAGAAGTGACAGAATCTTTCTCATAGAGAAAGCACTGCCACTTTATGTGCGGATATCGGGCGTCCATTTTTGCTTTAATCTCAATACTTGTATGTTTAATACCTTCCGACTGGTCGATGGCTTCAAACACAATGTCCGTCACAATTGATTGCATCAATTCATTCATATCCGTCTTATTTATGTCTAATATGCGGGCAATTTTGTTATGCTTGAGTCGGGCCTTGAAATTTGTCCAATCAAACTATAAATGTAAATAATTTAGTAAATTTATATATCTTTATTAGATTATATATAATTATAGATCAATTGTAGTTTAATGGTAGACATTACCATCTTGGTACGAAACACAGTGAATGTTATATTGTTGAATTTAACACGCATAGCGAATCCCTCTTCGCGCTTACCAGCCAACTCACTCGCGTTGTGCGGATCAGCCAAACAGCGCCATTCGGTGCCGAACTCAAGGTTCATGTAATCAATCACATGTTGGCATACATTGTGTAGTTTGTCCTGTTTTTCCAACTCTTGACTAATTATGGCCACTGTTTTGTCGTACATATCGTCGCTCATACTGCGAGATAACACTACCGGCGCCGACTGGTCTCGCTTAGATTTGGACAGTGTTTGGTCTTCGGACAATTGATTGCTAGATGATAATGATTTACCATCATTACCACTATGATTAGCATTAGTATCGCCTTTATTACCATCATTTGATCCACCAGTAGTACTATTAGATCCACCATTAGTGCCTTTATTGGTATCTTTTTTATCCTTTTCTCCTTTACCAAGCAATTTATTGTTAATTTTGTCGCGAATATCTGTCACATTATCTACTATTTTTTTCACTACATATGCAACAATAGCAATTTCGAGAAGATATTCTATAATTTTACTTAATACCTTCCCCATGTGTAGTATTCAATTCTAATGAATAAAGGTAATAACAATAGTGACTTTTATTTTTAAAAATATATATAATTTATAAAGTAATTAAAATTTATTTTTTGATTTTCAAATAAATTGTTCAATAGTTTATTTAATTCTTACATTTTAGGCGATAAATTTGTGATGTGGTCACGTTATTGTACATTAAGAACGCACTTTTATAATAATTATAATTAATTAAATTGTTGTTTTGGTTGTTCTCTATTCAAGTCTGAATAACAAATGTGATACAGTACTGTACAGATTGTAAACTATTCAAAACGCATTGTTATATTTATTTATAAGCATCTCATATTTATAAAGTATCTAAAGTACATTATGGAAATTATTAGTTTTATTTATAAATGTTTATATGCTTGCTCATCGATTAGCCAATTTTCCTGTTATTCATTAGAATAGTTGTGTAAAAGTAATTGATTAAATTAACATTGATTAAATAAATATACAATTATGATGCTATTTTATAATTTGCAAATTTGCTATTTTATATTTGAATTTGTTTTTTAATATTAAAATAATTTAAAGTGATTTTAATACAATCAATGATATATTGACAAAAATTATAATATACGTAATTATGATATAAATATTTATCAATGTTAATTATTCACATTCATTACATTTAATAGTCACATTTTACATTAAAAAATAAATTATAAACATGTAGTTTATATAATCTCATGTACAGCAAAATAGTGCTATTATATTAGTGACGGGGAACCTATGTCAACACTATACAGATTGACTGAATGTAAAATCATCACAAAAATAATCACCATTTCAGACATTTATAAAATGTTATTATTTTAAAATGAATATTCAATTATTAATGCAAACAAGGTTCACACGCGATGCTATGCGTTAACCACAATTCGGGAAATGTATCAAAGATTTTAAATATGTCAATACTCTTGTTAGAATATTTTTATTATTGTTATTTTGTGAATTTTAAATGTTTTTGACAATTATTAGTTCGATTTATTATGTCAGATTCATTTAGTATATCTCCATAGATAAAGCATAATCCCATTGAAATAACATTACTCCCATAGATTTAGCATTACCCATGTTATCCATATGTTATAGATTCAGCATTACCCATGTTAAACCTATGAGAGCTTCCCCGTGTTAAAGTATAGCCATAAAATTAACATGGAATGCCATGTTATTTTCCATAGGGTGGGGGAAAAGGAAGGGGCATAACGATCCTATAAACCACATTATTCATACTGAATTGTGGTTAAAAATTAATTAAAAACAACTATTAAATTAATAGACATTAATTCTATAGAGCTTTTCCCATAGACTTAACATAGGCTAATGTTATCCAATGGGTAATGTTAATCATATAGAAGATTATTTCCTATGGAAAAGTGAAATATAATAGAAAAGGGTAGTTTTTCTTCATGTTAATCCTATGGGACTAATTTTAAATCTATTAGAAAATGCTAGGGTATTTAAATCTATTAGGCATCTATGGGTTTACAACTTAATTCTATGACAGGATTAACATGGGCAATGCTAACTCAAAGGGAATACTGCTAATTTTGTAAACTAATGTTAAATCTATGGGGTAATGTTAAGTCTATGGACTGTTGTTAAGTCTATGGGGAGTGCTAATCAGACTCGTATTAAATATATAGATAATGCTAATTTATTCTTTGATCATCACCCGAATTGTGGTTAACGTATAGCATCGCTGTGTGTGAGTTGTTTATAAATATACCATTATTATACTGTGAAAATGTTTATTAGCAAGCAGGATATATAGCACGGACAATGGGTAGGTATGGGGAGAAAAAATACCATGGTAACTATAAACAACACGCGTATGCTTTTATGATCAGTAATTTTTCTCCCCCATACCTATCCCTAGTTTGTGCTATATATCCTGCGTGCTAATAAACATTTTTACATTAAATATTCATTTCTAGTATAAATGATAATAATGTCTGAAATGGTGATTATTTTTGTGACGATTTTACATTCAGTCAATCTGTATAGTGTTGACATAGGTTCCCCGTCGATATATTATATTGAGAACATTTCTAACAAATGTAAGTTGTAAGTTTCAACCGGTGTTGAGTAGTGTTTGAATCTTTAAATTCAAATTTTAGGGGTTTTAAAAATAACCACTTTTAACTGATCCACATTGCATTCAATATACGAGCCTTTTTATAGTGTATAATAGAATTCCTACAATTTTTACTCCAGATAACACACAACCACGTTGTGTGGGCATATCGGGCCTCCATTAGGTATTTAACCCACGGCGCTATGTCTTCAATAATGTTTGTCCGGTCGATGGCCTTAAACACACCGTCCGTCACAACCGATTGCATCGACGCATTCATATCCGTTGCTCTTATATCTAATTTGCGGCCAATTTTGTTACGCTTGAGTTGGGCTCTCATTACTTGCAAATTGATCTGAGAATATAAGTAATTATAAATATTAATAATGATTAAAAAATAATCCAAATTCTTACTCTCATGGTGTAAAACACGGTGAATGTGAATGCGACAGCGACAGTTGTCTGTGTGCTCCTTAAGATGCTTGTGTTTGACCACTTTAGGGCACCCGTTATCCCAATATTCACACCGTGTCTTTTTGGCAAACATGTTAACTATGTTAATAATTTTTATTTCAAATTATTGTAGATTTTAATCAATTATTTTAGACAATTAAATTTAGTTCACTTACCTATTGATTGAATATTTTTACATTTAAGTTAATTCTTATATTTCTTATTAAATTAATTACTAATTATGCTGAAAAGTGTCCGGACAAAAACGGTAACTTTGAGATCTAATAGTACCCGTCGTTAATAATAAACATACACTTGTATCCACACAAATGATAATTTTGTTTATTATGTTTTTTATGTTTACTTCACAGAGAGTTTCAGACATTATGGTAATCGTATGCTATATGAGCTGTTATGTTATGCATTGATTGGTCAATTTACCTGTAAGACTCATGATTATTAACTAAAGGTCAATCTATTAACAATTAATTATCAACATAGTTTACAGGTGTAAAAATAATATTTTAGTTGATGTTTAAAATTAATACAATAAAAAATTATTTTAATAAAAGTTTTGCAAAAATTGTTTGATACAAAATCCTAAATTGTTATACAAATAATGAATTAAACGGTAATTATTATTAGTAATAAAAACATGGTTAAAATGCCATTAATTTGGTGTTTAAATTATAATTGTTATTCTTAAATATAAAGATTCTTTATCTATAGTTGAGGTGACACCGGAGTTTAGTCATCTCGGTCATCAACTGTGCGATTTCGCACCTGAGCTTAAGGTTCTCTTGTTTAGCAAACACCTCCCGAATCGCTATCTCGTTGTCTTTGGCCCGACGGGTCTCGCGGGACAGCTTACGCATAATGCGGCCCTTTAGTACTTCCAAATCCAACTATGTGAATAAATTATTTAAAAATGAATAAAACAAATTAATAAGTACAAAATAAGAAAGTAATAAATTATTAAAATACAAAACAAAGCAATTATGACAGTAGGTGTGCAATTATGAATGTTTAATTTTAACAAATGATTACCTTTTTAGAATAAAACAAAGTGAACGCCATCGGGGTGTATTTGACTTTTAAATATTTGACCATAGACGACTTAAAATATGCTACACTATCGCCAGTTAAGTCGGCCAAACAGTGCCAATCAGTTCCAAATTGAAGGTCCATATACTGTGCCACACGTTTGCACACCTCATAAACGCTACTTTGTTTGCGCAACTGTTTCCTAATTATCGACAGTGTTTTGTCGGTCATATCGACGCTCATTATGTTGTATATAACTACCGGTGCCGACAGGTGTTGCCTACACTCGGCCAGTATCTGATCTTCCGACAACATGTGATTGTTTATTGATGAAATACCATTAACGGAATTATTACCATGACCACTTCTCGCATTATTGTCAGCGAGTTTTAATGCCAGGATGTCTGCCCGCAACGATTCAATACAGTCGTGTCCCGATCTGTGAACGCAATGACATTTTGAACATTGTGTCCGCTTATAGCGACAGTTGACTGTATGCTTCTTAAGATCACTTTGTTTGACCACTTGACGGCACCCGTTATCCCAATACTCGTACCGTTCGGTTATATTGTTATTATCTTTGGCTGACATTTACACTCTATTAATAAAATTGTATTACATGTTAATTTTTTATTAACTAATTTTGACATTAATTATATTTTTAATTTAGTTCACTTACCAATTGATTGAATATTTTGCAACTAAATTAATTAATATATTTTTATTTAGATTATTAATTATTTTCAGACATATACGAACACATGTCGATGATTGGTTGAGATCTGGTTGCTCTGTACCCGTCGGTTGAATAGGCATAAACTTGTATCCATACAATTAACAACTAGTTTAAATAATCAAGTTATGATTGTGCTATCGTATGCTTGAAACATTATGATAATCGTCTGCTATATTACTTGATGATTTGTATTGTTACTAATCAATATACAAATGAAACTCAACATGATAGTTGAGTAATGGTCACTTGAGTTAAACAAATTATTCAATGACATATAAGCAAGGGAGGGTTGGTTAATTAAATTATGTTAAATAATATTATTATGTACATTTATATTTTTAATTAACAATATTATAACCAATAGTAAATATATTAATTTTTACATGAAATTCATTTTTGTAATAATTATTTCAAATATAATATTGCTAACAAAATTATTACTTATATGTTAACGAGATTAGTATTAGGAACTTACTGTATTAGCAACTTTACTTTACTAAATACAGTATAAAATAAATGATTTAATATAATTAACTAAACATTGAATTAATATAGATAATAACATAAAATAATAATAAATTGATAGAGAAATTATAATAAAATTTGCATATACATTCAGATTTGTTCACTTATAATTAATACTAAATTGTAAATAAGGCCACAATCAACTGATCCACATAACAATGAATATACATTCTGGAATATTTTGTGGTATAATTGCCACCATTTTTACTATAGAGAAAGCACTTCCATCTTATTCCCGGATATTGGGCCATCAGTTTTTGTAAAATATTACCTACTGCATCTATCATAGTGTCCGACCGGTCGATACCATCAAACATAATGCCCGTCACAACCGATACCATCGTCTCATCCATATTGGTTTCAATTTCATTTAATTTTCGAGTAATTTTCTTATGCTTGAGTCGGGCCTTCAAAACCAGCCAATTCAGCTATTCATGGAAAACAATGTTTTTATTATGCTAATCACAACATATATAAAGTTGTGACAACTAGTTATTATAATTATTGATTATTAATTTGACCATTATTATTATTATATTACCTTTGCTGTGCAAAATACAATAAATGTGATTGGTGGGAATTTCACCTTTAAATAGATGACCTGTCCGTCCATATAGTGACCGATATAACCGCCCCTCCAGTCGGCAGTGCAGTGCCATTCGCTGTCGTACTCCAGATCCAGACATTCACACACATGTTTACACACGAGGTATACGCTATTTTGTGTCCTCAATTGTTGCTTAATTATAGCCAGTATTTTGACCGTCATAATTAATACAACAAATCAATACAAAAGTTTTGCAAAAATTGTTTGATACAAGATATTAAATTGTTATACAAAAATGAGTTTAAAGGTAATTATTATTAGTAATAAAGACATCGTTAAAATGCCATTAATTTTTTGTTAAAATTTAAATTGTTATTCTTAAATGTTATTTACAAATACCTTAATACAAATATTCTATGTTATTATAATTTATATGATTAATTAATTATAATATGTGGCAACAATCCTGAACCTGAACAATTAGCACGATTAATTTACCCACGCGGCAATTAATGTAACTGTTGTCTGAGTTGTGTTTGTCTACAACATTATACTTGTATGGAATATTATAAACATATCTTTGCCAGTTAAATAAATATATTTGATCGATATAAGGACCATCATAAATCCATACAACACACCGCCACTTTTGGGCAGGATATTTGGCCTGCATTTTGACCTTAATGTCGGTCATTGTATCATTCATAGTGTCTGTTTGTTTGATGGCCTCAAACACAATGTCCGTCACAACCGATTGCATCGATTCATTCATATCCGTCCGAATTATGTCTAATTTGCGGATAATTGTGTTATGCCTGATACGGGCCTTTAGTACTCCCAAATCAAACTATGGGAATAGATTATTAATAATAATTTAATATAAATGTTAAAATAATGAACATAGATATTATGACAGTAGGTGCTCAATTTGTAAATGTTTAATTTCAATAAATAATTACCTTTTTAGAATAAAACAAAGTGAACGTCATCGGGGTGTATTTGACTTTGAAATATTTGACCATTGGCGATTTAAAATATGCTACACTATCGCCGGTTAAGTCGGCCAAACAGTGCCAATCGGTGCCAAACTGGAGATCCATATACTGTGCCACACGTTTGCACACCTCATAAACGCTACTTTGTTTTCGCAACTGTTTCCTAATTATCGACAATGTTTTGTCGGTCATATCGGCGTTCATTGTGTTGTATATGACTACGTGTGCCAACAGGTGTCGTCTACACTCGGCCAGTATCTGGTCGTCAGACAGCGTTTGATTGTGTATTGACAAAATATCATGACCGGAATTATCACCATGATCACTTTTTGCATCATTGTCAGCGAGTTTTAATGCCAGGATGTCTGCCCGCATAGTTTCGATGCAGTTGTGTCCCCATATGTGAACGCAATGGCATTGTAAACATTGTGTCCGCTGATAGCGACAGTTGTCTGTATGCTCCTTAAGATCACATTGTGTGACCACTTGACGGCACCCGTTATCCCAATACTCGCACCGTTTGGTCATATTGTTATTATCTTTGGCTGACATTTACAATCTATCAAGCAAATATTATTACAAATAGTATTACAATTATTATTAATATATTATAAATTCATTTTAACAGTAATTATACTTAAAATTTAGTTCACTTACCTATTGATTAAAATACGTTTGTAATAAATTTAATTATTATATTTCTATTTAAACTATCAATTATTTTGAGAGTTGTAGTAACACGTGTCGATACCGTTGAGTTCTGGTTGCTCTGTACCCGTCGGTGGAATCAACATAAACTTGTGTCCATACAAATAACAACTAGTTTTAATAATTGTGTTTTGATTGTGCTCTCGTATGTTTGATACATTATGGTAATCGTCTGTTATATTACTTGTTGATCTGTATTGTGATTGGTCAATTTACATATGTGTAAATCGAAAGTAATAGGTGATAAGTATACCAAAGTATACCAATGTAATCAATGTTATTATAATGACCAATGCTCATTCAATGATGAATACTTATCACCTTTCACTTTCGCAATAAACATATGAAACTCAACATGATAGCTGAGTAATTGTCAATTGAGTTAAATTATTCAAGGACATATGAGCAGGGGAGAGGTTGGTTAATTAAATTGTGCTAATTAATATTATTATGCACATTTATATTTTAATTAACTTTATTTTAAACAAGTTATAAATATATTAATTAATTTTTACATGAAATAATTTTTGTAATTATAATTTTAAATTTAATTTAGTGAACAAAATTATTCCTTATTTGTTTACAGGATTAGTATTAGCAACTTATGTAGTTTACTAACTACATTATAAACTAAATAATTAATTGAACATCGTATTAGTATAGATAATAAATAAAATAATAATAAATTGATAAAGAAATTAACAGAAAATTTGCAAATATATTCAGATATTTTCACTTATAATTAATACTAAATTGTAAATAAGACCACAACTAACTGATCGACAAAACAATGAATAAACTTAACAGAATGTATTGTTGTATAATTGCCACCATTTTTACTATAAAGAATACACTGCCATTTTGTTCCCGGATATTGGGCCATCAATCTTTGTAAAATACCACTTACTGTATGTATCATAGTGTCCGACCGGTCGATAGCCTCAAACACAATGTCCGTCACAACCGATACCATCGATGCATTCATATTTGTGTCGATTTCATTTAATTTTCGAGTAATTTTCTTATGCTTGAGTCGGGCCTTCAAAACCGGCCAATTCAGCTATTTATAGACGATAATGTTTTTATTTATAAGAGTCAGAAAATCTACATTGATTAGTTCATTATTAGAATGACCATAATTATATTACCTTTGCTGTACGAAATACAATAAATGTGAACGGTGTGAATTTCACCTTTAAATAGCTGACCAGTCCTTGCAAATAACGGCCGACATAACCGCCCCTCCAGTCGGCAGTGCAGTGCCATTCGCTGTCGTACTCCAGATCCAGGCCTTCGCACACATGTCTACACACAAAGTATACGCTGTTTTGTTCCGTCAACTGTTGCCTAAGTATAGCCAGTGTTTTGTCGGTCATATCGGCGCTCATTGTGTTGTCCAACACAACCGGTGCCGACAGGTGTCGCCTACATTCGTCCAGTAGCTGAGGCTCGGACTGAGTGGAGTGATCATGATCTTTTGTTAGGAGCTTATTCACCACTCTAAGTGTCTCAATCTTAGCCCGTAACACTTCGATACAGTCGTGACCAGGTATTATTGTGCCATCACATTTCGCACATGTTGCGGATTTATAGCGACAGTTGGCTGTATGCTGCGGTAGATCATCGAGTTTGATCACTTCGCGGCACCCGTTAGTCCAGTAGTCGCACCGAATCCTAAACCGACCCAAAGTGTTGGCCATTGCTCTATAAAATTATGATGAATGCACTTATTTTAGTTATATTTTAATTAATTAACTAGCATAATTTTAGTTACGGTATTAACAGCATCAATAATGTGGTTAAATTATCTGACAAACTGACCTTGATGGTTGATACAATTGACTCGTTGTTAATGGTTTCCTATCGTAAGGACAGGTAGTGTTTGTTTGAAGCCATTGAGTGATGCAGTCCTCGCAAAACGTCTGCCGACAACAGGTTGTGGTGACCGGAGTGTTAAATATCTCCTGACATATACTACACGTGTAATCGTCCCGATCTTCGGCCGATAGGTCGGGGAACCGGTCCCTCACATATCCCGGCATTTATACCACAAAAATAGATTTAATTTTTACACAAATATGTGACAATTATTTTTAATTTAAAAAACAATGCCTTTTATTTTTAATATTTTTAAACGTGTGCTCTCTTATGAGGACTAATACACAATAAAAGTAAAGTAAATGAATGTGTATTTAGAGACATAATTATCTGATTTAAGTTATTGTAATTGTATGTTATCAATGATAACTTATGAATATTTACTGTATGAGGTGATCGCTTATCATTATACTAATTGTCGTTTTAATGATTATGATCAGAGGAGACATTGAATAGATTATGATACATTTATTTTTAAATATTTTAAAACAAAAGTTTGCAAACCATTTGATTCAAAGTGCAATGAATTTGTTGAAAATTACTTTTATTTTATTTGTATTTTAATCATTAATTTATTGTAATTGAATATTCAAATATATTAAAATTACAGTATTATAATGATGATTAACTTTTCCAATTTTCACTCATTATATATTAATTACTATCGAGATAAAATAAACTATTTTTGTCATTACAATTATCAAGATTATATTTTAATGTCTATGTGAAAATAATATTTTATAAACATTTTTATCGTAATAAAATATGTTTTAAAAAAGTCACAAAAATTATGCAAATATTATTTTAATAATCCCATTGAAACATTATAATACATTATATTTGTGTCATTGTTAATTTGTCCCATCAATATCAACCCATCTAATATAAATTTAAATATTTATTTCCATAATAATCACAATATGGTAATCATTACATAACAAGCATAATTACAATATAATACATGAAAAGCAGCCAGGGCCACCACGACTACCATAATCATTAGGATCATTATCGTTGCCATCTCTTAATGCCTCGATGTCTGCCATTGTTTTACGATTAATCGCCAGTAAATCATCGATACAGTCGTGTCCCTCTGTCCGCACGAGTTTGCATTTCGTACAGATTGTCATCTCATTGGGAATTCCACAATTTGTTGAAAATTACTTTTATTTTATTTGTATTTTAATCATTAATTTATTGTAATTGAATATTCAAATATATTAAAATTACAGTATTATAATGATGATTAACTTTTCCAATTTTCACTCATTATATCTTAATTACTATCGAGATAAAATAAACTATTTTTGTAATTACAATTATCAAGATTATATTTTAATGTCTATGTGAAAATAATATTTTATTAACATTTTTATCGTAATAATTTATTACTAATAAAATATGTTTTAAAAAAGTCACAAAAATTATGCAAATAGTATTTTAATAATCTCATTGAAACATTATAATACATTATATTTGTGTCATTGTTAATTTGTCCCATCAATATCATACAACCCATCTAATATAAATTTAAATATTTATTTCCATAATAATCACAATATGGTAATCATTACATAATAAGCATAACTACAATATAATACATGAAAAGCAGCCAGGGCCACCACGACTACCATAATCATTAGGATCATTATCGTTGCCCTCTCTTAATGCCTCGATGTCTGCCATTGTTTTACGATTAATCGCCAGTAAATCATCGATACAGTCGTGTCCCTCTGTCCGCACGAGTTTGCATTTCGTACAGATTGTCATCTCATTGGGAATTCCACCTGTAATGCAGGGACATTGGATTTAAATAGTGTATATGATAAATATTAAAAAAACATTGTAATATAAGTAAATTTACAACAAAAAGTCACCATAATAATTATTTTAAACATTACATACTTTCCCGATTCCGAACCATACGTAATGAATACAACTCTGTCTCTGCCTTACGCTTTATTTTACGTAATGTTTTGATACAGTCGTGTCGCCCAATTCGCACGCACTGGCATTTTGTGCACTTTAAGTTTTTATAGCCACAGTCGACCCTATGCTGCGACAGTTCCTTCAGTGGCACCATTTCACGGCACCCGACGTCCCAATAGTCGCAACAAATCATGAACCGTCCCAATGTGTTCACCAAAATTCTTAAACATCATGGTTAATAAAATATATTTAAATAATATTATTAATAGTAAACAAGTCAAAATTTTAATAGTAAATAAACACAACAAATATAAAGTGTTCATAATTTCCATGCATGGATTTATAATTAAATTACTACTTAAACTAACCTTGGTGCTTGGCTTAGACCATCGGTTGTCAATGGATTCCTATCGTATGGACAGGTAGTGTTGGTCTGAAGCCATTCAGTGATACAGTCCTCGCAGAAAGCCTGTAGACAACAGGTTGTGGTCACCGGACTATCCAGTATTTCACGACATATACTACACGTGTATTCGTCCCGATCTTCGGCCGACAGGTCGGGGAATCGGTTCCTCAAATATCCCGGCATTTATCACCGAAAACAAATCAATTCTAAAAATATTTGTTAAAATTAATGAATTATGTCATTTGATTTTTAATAATTCACATTCAACATAATTACATTAAATTAATTCTTACATTTATTGTGACGTAAATATGATTAATTTCCGATGTGATCAATTCTGGGAACAACTTGTATCCATACGTATAACAAAATGTTTTAATTATTTTGTTTTGNGGTCGGGGAATCGGTTCCTCAAATATCCCGGCATTTATCACCGAAAACAAATCAATTCTAAAAATATTTGTTAAAATTAATGAATTATGTCATTTGATTTTTAATAATTCACATTCAACATAATTACATTAAATTAATTCTTACATTTATTGTGACGTAAATATGATTAATTTCCGATGTGATCAATTCTGGGAACAACTTGTATCCATACGTATAACAAAATGTTTTAATTATTTTGTTTTGGTTGTGCTCTCCTTTGCAGTATGTTAAACACTATGATAATCGTCTGCAATGTTATACAATAATCTGTGTAATGATTGGTCAATTTACCAATTATATTCATTGTGATATTTGATTAAGAGTTGAACTTACCTTAAATTGATTAATTATCACCATCATACTGCCATCTACCATGTATTAGGAATTTTTATTTTATTGCTCATTCAATATTAAACAATTTAAATTTAAAATCGTACATAGTATATTTACAATTGTGGTTAAATAGTTGTTAAGATATAATAAATTTAGTAAAAATTATGTATGTTTTATTATCAATGACATAATTAATGTACTTTATTAATATTAGTTTCTATTGTGTTTATAATGACAATTAATGGTTTAAATTTACAATTTTTGGCAATTTTCCCATGATCAATGTTTAAACCACTAAATTATATTGTATTTAAATTTTATTATATATTGTCTTAAAATTAAAGTAATTATATTTAGCTAAAAGGTGTACAATTTTAAAATAAATTTCTAATATTTATTATTGTTATTTGCAATATATCTAGTTCAATTAAAGTAGTAAATCACCAACGATTAAATTGAACAAATCCCAATATTAAAAAATTAAATTTTGTTTTATTCACGCTCTATATCAAATATTGTCACATTTAACTCATCCACATTACATTCCATATATTTACCATAACGGTTAATTCTATAACCACCGTGATCATAGAGAAAACACACCCATTTAGTGCCCTCATATCGGGACTCCATTCTAGCTTCAATAT
>CAJPIZ010000493.1:0-23953 GCA_905368565.1 Medioppia subpectinata
GCAAGGCTAACGTAATATCAAAACTTACGTAAAAACATTAAATGCTTAAATATATTATAATAATAAACTATGGTTAAAAACTATTGGATATATGCATGAGATGAGCTCATGCTTACCTCAATATACATGTATGATTAACAAAGCATCGTATTTTAACTATAGTAACTATTTTAGCGGTAAATAGTATTAGACTGAGAGTTAGTATAACAAATTATGTTTTTGTTTTAAAACAACCATTATATAATTAGTGCTCAAATTAGCTCAATAATTAGCCTATTGTAATAAATGATTAAATATCTGTTAAATGAGTTGTAAATTCACTATTATTAAAATAATAGTTTTTATATTTACTATATTTTGAAAAATTATTCTACTAATTCCATTTTAATTATATGTTTCAGTTATGATATTAACATTTGTTATACATTCATACTCTTCATTAATTTCCACTTTTTTCATTAAGGAATACACTATGATCTTGAATATTAGATGCATATTTGTGGTCTTGAAGTATAAGAATAGTATTAATAGGACCAGGCTTACGATATTTTTCAGCAAATTTCCGGGCTTTTTCAGGACATTCCGAATACGATTCCTGCCCAAATGAGCATTTTTACCAACCGTTACCATATTGTATTTATCACTATTTAATCCACGATACAATACTTTGGTAAACAATTTGCGACCATCATTAAGTTCGATGTATCCATCTGAACCACGCCTTTGAGACAACGATTTAACTTCTTTATATTTATCGTCATTATGGAGCCGCGACGTTTTAGGGGTACCTCAGCGTTTTTTACTTTTTCTTGTTTAGACATCAATAAATAAATGAATTTAATTTATTTAATATTATATTTTGATATTTAATAAAAATATAACTCTAATACAGTTTTGTACATTTCTATATTTCTTTAGATGTATTCTTATCAACCACAATTCATAATACATAATTCTGTTTATAGAATATTTGTTACTCTCTTAGAAATCTTATCCTAAATATTTTTTTATATTTAACTTACCTATGTTAAATAATTAAATTAGACCTCATTTTGTATTACCATAATATTTTTAATTAATATTTAGTTCAATAACTAATAGATAAATAATAGTAAGAGATAAATTAAATAATTTCATCGGAAATATTTAATTATATTCTTAATTATAATAATTAATAAAGGGTCTAATTTATATAATATAAAGTACAATGAAAACCATATTATTCATAAAGATATATCTTTATTATTATTAATTATCTTTAGTATATTTTGTATTCACATTATAATTTTTAACATAATCGCATATAATTAATTTTGAATTGATTTATAAAAAATGTAGTTTATAATATTGTGCTGGAAAACTTTAGTGTATTCCTAAATTGTGGCTAACAGAAAGCACCGATGAAAGATGTGTTAATTTACCGATATATTATAATAAATTTAATTTTTTAATGGATTCAACTCCAATCCAATTATGTCTTATGGTTTTGACACCGCTTTGATGTGCAAAAATTGTTTTACTCTAATCGAAATACTTAAGCTAAATAATTATTGAATTATTGATAATATATGCAGATTATTATATTATCTACGAAAAATTGAACTTTGCTTGAATTATATTTTCAGAAATAAATTGAAAACAAAATACTTATGATTGCATTTCACTTAAAAAACACTTATAACTTTGCGGAGGGTTTATGTTATCATTATTTTAATAATCACAATAGGTTTAAAAATTAAACTATTAAAGTTATCAGCCGTATTTTATATATATATTAATATACTTGATATATATTAGTCCTAAGTTTTTTTAGTTAAAATTGGTTTGTTAAATTAATTTTATAATTTATAATCATTCCTAGATACCAGTAACCAAATTTAATAAAACTTACATAATTTATACTGGGACTTTTTTAAAATGTCTCGATCTGAAGTTAAATTTTAGCTCAAAATATATCATAAAAAACATTTATCTATATAAACCATGTTTACAATAATTATGTTTGGAGTAATCATTTAGTTATTTAGGTTTACTATTGGGTATCTGACGACAGTTTCAAGCAGTTATCACAACATTAATTATAACGGTTAAAAAATTTGAACACAACCTATATAGGCCGCCAATAGAGTGGCCACAGGTTAGGCATTGGTCAGAATTATACATTATATGTGTTATGATTATATACAATAAATATTGACGATATTGGAAAATTAGGGATTTGAGTCTATTATTATTTGAGCACGATTAATTTATATGCAATTTTAACCGTCGATAATAACAACAACAGACCCCTTTTAATTACGTATTATTTTGCCTGAATCATTATAAAATTTATTTTATAAAAGTTAATCATGCTAGACCAGGAAGGTCCAAAGACAACGTTTTAGTCAACGTAGATATTGTACAATCATTATATTTTGATATATGAATGTATTAAGGAATATCATGTCGTACATAAATGATAATACAGATTTGCCCGAATATTTGCCCGAGTGGGCTTTACTGTGCTAGACTTATAATATTCGGTTTCTGAAAATTAGGATTGTTGACTTAAATTATAAATTATGCTAAAATATTTATTAAATATATACAAAGACTAACATATATCAAGTGACCCAATAATATGATGAAAATGTTATGTTGAAATAAATTAAATAAATCATTGGAGATTATAAATTTGATATGTAATTATTAATAAAATCGCCTTATAGTTTATAATAATACTAATAAGGTCTTATAATTCTAGTTTAAGTTTAACGATAAGATTATTTTGATAACAAATGTGGGTATTTAAACGAAATATAACTTAATATAAATTAAATTATCATTAAATTATTAAGTAATAGTGGTTTAATATTTCGTATAATTCAATATTCATATAATTTATTATTAATATTATGGATAACGTCATTATGGACGACCTACTACTCTGGAAATTCGAACAGTTAGAACAACAATACAACCGTGATCTACTCGAAGCAAAGAACGATCCTCATAAAATTGCACAAATTAGAGCTGACTACTCTGTTAATCGTGCTAAACTTGAAGAGGAAAAAGATGAACAAAATTCTAAACAACTAGATGTGGGAATATCAGGCGACACAGATGATGAAATTGAATTTGATTCTTAATAATTGCAATTAAAATATTAATTGTAATCAAATATTAAATATATGTACCTATATAGATAAATTAATAATTTTTTAAATATAATTCACACAATAACAAATATATTCAAAATGTTATTAATTTTTATAATATTATATAATTATAGATTAGCTTTAAATAAAAATGTAATTGTAGTTTATTGTGTGACAATAAAAAAATGTTTTATATAAACATGCATTTCAGTCGTGGTTTACATTTTGTTAAAGAAATTTCATAATATTTACTAAATTCACATTATATTATTTTTATTAAATTTTTTAAACATAAATTTATATATGACGACGTTTACTTAAAACCAAGTAAATCTTTAGAATATTTAAAATGTATTTTTTATAATAATGTTGAACTAGTTCTTATTTCTAAGGGTAAAATAACGCGTAAAACTATATCTCATATTTGGTTAATCTGAAATTTTATGGAATTAATGTTATTTTAACCCTTATTCTGTAGCGTTAATAAATAACGTTTGGTATAAGGTGGCAGCATTATTTAATAGTACATATCGTGTAGAGTGGCAGCTTTTTTTAGTTAAGCAACACGCATGTGTAAGAGAATATGTACCGATGTTGTGGACATAAATTACGTGTCGACCGATGTATTTATGCATCAGTAAATAAATAATTATTATAGCTGCGTTTAAGCGTTCATTGACCACCGATTGGCCGCCTTGTTTGGTATATGAATAGCCATGTTGTCGGGCCAAATGTTAGGGCACTAATTAGCACTGGTATAGCAGGCGGCGGTGGTTTAAAAAAAATTACATCAGGGTGATAGCGCTATCACCCTAATTGAATATCATTAAATAAACAAAAAGTTTCCATATTATCATTTATTTTATTTCTATATATAATTAAAGTTTAATTTAATTATATTTCATTTATTTTTATTGATTTTCTAAATAGCGCTATCACTATTGTATTAATATATTAAAAATGTTATTGCATTTAAATTTACCGGTCGTTTCTTTTTCGCGATTAATTTTTTTGGGATTTCTCTTTTATTTTTTTTAGAGTACCAATAATTGTCAATTTGTGAATCAATAATTGGTGAGCTAAAGGAAAGCTTGTGAACCAATTATCACAAGTTATATTTTTCCCAGAACCTCTCAATGGTTTAGTTATATTGAGAACACTATTTATGTCACTATCATTGTCTTTATATGTATTATTATTGTCGTTATTTAGTAACCAATCCAAGTTGTTATTTGTCGACATTTTATTTATTATTAATAATGACAAAATAATACTGAAGGTGATAGCGCTATCACACTTCAGTATTTACATTGTCAACACACATTGTCATGTTGATTAATTGTCCACTTGATTCAAATTGATGCATTGATTTGTAATTACATTTCATTACACAATATAACGCACAAACACTTGATATAAGATTCAATGCATAAGAGAGTACACAATGGCTGACGTGTGTTCATTGATTTATAATTACATTTCAGTACACAAAATAAATACTTTTATTTCAATACACAATATAAGCAACTATAATATGATAAAATTTTTGAAAATCCCGAATGAACTGAAACTATCTCTCGTTTCTCCGGTACCTAAAGCTAATAAAAATTAAAACTTATTCACATCTTATAGAGCAGTATCGGTGTCTCCAAATCTATATAAGATATTTGAAACAATTATATTAACAATAATTTCACCGTTTATTGAATTAAACCATATAATACCTAATTCACAATACGGATATCGAAAACATATAAGTATGTCTGACATTCATATCGATATTCAGAAACAAATATTTGATGCTTTAAATGATAAACAGGTTATAGCTATTGACTTGATTTTTCTAGATTTAAGTGATGCCTTCAATACTGTTCCTCATAACAGATTAATTAGTAAATTACGTGAATATAAATTTTCTGATAAATTTTTAACATTAATTACCGAAATGTTTAGAAATGGGACTCAAAGAGTTAAGTATAACAATTGTATGTCTGATGATATTCAAGTTAGTTCTGGTGTAATCCAGGGTTCGGCAATATCTCAGGATTTATTCAGTATATATTTATCTGATTTAATACTTGGCATCAATTCATCTATTTATCAATTTTGTGATGACATTTGTTTAGTAAAAGTAATTAATAGTGAAAATGATATCTCATGTCTATATCTCAGGATTTATTCAGTATATATTTATCTGATTTAATACTTGGCATCAATTCATCTATTTATCAATTTTGTGATGACATTTGTTTAGTAAAAGTAATTAATAGTGAAAATGATATCTCATGTCTTCAATCAGATTTAAATGTGACTTATAACTATTGTGTTGAGAATTCATTGACATTAAATCCAGACAAATCAGAACATATGAAAATATCATTAAAACATTGTTTAACAAATATTTCATATGAAATCAAAACTGTTAAATCTGTTGTTCATCACAAACACATTGGAATAATATATGATAACAAACTGACTTATAATTCACATATTGATTCAATTATAAATAAAGCAATAAAAAAAACTTTCAATGTTAAAAATAATTTGTAATAAAGTTAATGGAAAGGCATTTTTGAAATTGTATATAACTTATATTCTGCCTATTCTTGAATTTTCCAACCTATCATTTGTTCCAAATATTACACAAACAAAGTCTTGAAAAAATGCAAAAAAAAGTTTCAAAATATATTTGTTTTAAATTAGGTTATAGTGACTTATCATATGATAATAGACTTCAAGTTTTGCAAATTTTTACACTAGAAAAAAGACGAAAAATTCAAATTTTAAAATATGTTTTTAAATCTAAAACCAAGTAATTTCAAATGTATAATAAATCGTATAATGTATTGAGTTTTTATGAAAATTCACGAAATGGTACTTTTATTAAAACATTTAACATTAGAATTAATTTAATTAGAAGACTTTTTTTTATTAATTGTATAAAATTATATAATGAATTGCCCAAAGATATTAGATGTGAAAATAATTTGACAAAATATGTAAATAAGTTAAATGACCATTTTTAATATTTATTTATTTTTTATAACAAGTTTTTAAATAAAGAATATTATTATTATTATTATTATTATAACTCCCAAACACTTTAAATGAGATTCAATGCATAAGAGAGTACACTATAGCTAACGTGTGTTCGTTGAATGTGAGACCAAATAATTACAAAAAATGTTGTCCCTATACAAACAAAGGACACAATAAAATAAATACTCAATTAGGCTTGCGCGTGATACATTTACATTGATTATCTCTGTGGCTAACATTTGACTCTGAATGTAAAAACATTTACAAAAAAAATTCTGCCACGCTGCATACAACGTATACAAAACGATTAGTACTGTTTAGCCTATGAACAAAAACTTACGTATCGCGTTGAGTGGCAGGCTTTTATATAAAATCAAGTATTATTCATACTTACAATTAATTTATATCATCGAAAAATTCTAAATATTTTAAACTTTTTGGTTTTGAAGCTTTCCTGAATTTTTTTTAGCCGGTGCTTGTCGTTGATTTTTAAATAATTGTTGAACACAACATTCATATAAATCCTGCCACATTATACGCTAAGGGTTAAAGGCAATGTTAAGTTTGTAAGATTGGTCTTTATACAATATTACATTAGTGGTTAGATTGTGGTTAATTAGACAAAATAAACATTTATTCAGTTCTAATAGAGTTACAGTTTAACCAAACACATGAACGTATTATTTAAATTTTTTGTGTGAGGTTTGTAACCACAACAAACTATGAATAATGTTGTTCATAGGATCGTTATCTTCTTTCCCGGCCTCCCCTTATGAGATTAACCAAGGGATTGTATGTTAATCAAAAGACATAACTTAACATGCATTCTGCTAATTCTATCATGTTTTTTCCATAAATATAAAATGGGCTGATGTTATTCAAGACGTACTGTTAATTCTATGAGAGCTTATTTTTTATTGTAAAGCGCAATATGAAAGAACAGTAATTTTTCTCGATGTTAATCATATGGAACTAAAGTTAAATCTATGGGAGAATGGTTGAACATGTGTTGCTACGGAATTACATCTTACGTCTATGACATTTAAAATGGGTAATGCTAAGTCTATGGAGCTAATGCTATTACTATGATTACTATTAAATCTATGAAACTTATACACAATGTTGAGTCTATGCGATTAATACTAATTCTATGGATAATATTGATTGTATTGATAATATTGATTAATGCATCTTAACTCCATGAATTAATGCTAAATCTATTACAAATCTATTGTATTTATATTAAATCTATGGACAATACTAATCTATTCTTTAATCAATTTCCGAATTGTAGATAGCGTATAGCATCGCTGTGTGTGAGTAATACCCCAATTGTGGTTAACGTATAGCATCGCTGTGTGTGAGTAATACCNATCGCTGTGTGTGAGTAATACCCCAATTGTGGTTAACGTATAGCATCGCTGTGTGTGAGTAATACCCCAATTGTGGTTAACGTATAGCATCGCTGTGTGTAAGTAATACCCGAATTGTAGTTAACGTATAGCATCTATGTGTAATTCTTGTTTATAAATACATTTAATTTACATTAAATTGTTTACATTTAATTATGTTAAGCATTTGAATCATATTTATCTTGTGTTTACGTCTGATTTAAACAAACAATTTATTTATACTTATTTTTATACTTACGTTATTTGTGAGCGAATTTGCGCACAAAAGCACTACTAATGTTAACGTCACCTAAAGCCCAATAAACTCATTCTAGTTTTGTCAGTCAAACCGTTTTGTTGCATATATTCACTTCTATTTCCACCACAAAGTAATGCTTTATACGAAGCAGTACCGCGTGTTTCTGACTTTATTCCTGTCCCAAACACTCAGGCAAATAGAATTTGAGCTTAACTTTATATTTATTATTAAAGCTATTCAGAATATGTTTTTAAATATATTAACCGGTGAAAGATATATGTTTGGGACTTTGGGGGCAAACGAATTGCATAATAAGGGGTGTTTTAACAAAGTTTTATTCTACATATAAATACATATTTGACTTTAAAATAAATATAAATAAATATTTGATTATACAGCATAAAAATCATTAATTTATATAAAATTCATGACTTTAATTGTTTAAATGTGTATTAAATGGTAAAGTAATTTCTAAAAGTTTGTTGATAATAAATAAAAACAATAATAAATAATTGTATGACATTATGTAATACATCATGATGGGATAGAATATCATTAGTTTGACTTGTTATAATTTAAATATATACTATGAGTTTAATTAAACTTATTTAAATAGGATTTAAAAGGCTACCGAACATTTCTAACATAATATTTCGTTATTTTGTCCATAGTATACATTAATTAGAATTTATATTGAATATTAGGATTTATAAATAAATATTTAAGTAAATATTTGATCATTTTTAAAACATATTATATTAAGTAACATATTTTACCAAGAATTAATACATATTCTGAACAGCTTTATTTATTATTCAATTTTTCTTACTAGTAGGTAGTTGGGTGTTAATAATGGGTATATGTGTAATTATATTTATAAAAAAGTTTATAATTCTGCGTCTAGTCAATAAAATAAAGCAATAAACTAATCTTTCTTTGCAATAAACTAATCTCATAGTTGTAGTATAGCAAAACTTTTACACTAATTATTGGATTAAATGATAATGAAGTGCCTTGAGCGCCTTCTAGTGTCGCTAAAATTACGAAAATAGTATCATTTTTTAAGTTAACATTCTTTCATGAAGATTGGTTGATTGGTCTGTATACTGGAAATTTTTAAAAAGTGTCAGTTGGAATTATTTTGACAAATTTGAACCAAAATATTTGGTCAAAAATTATCATATTTTTATAGTAAAAATATTTTTACAAAATAAATGTTTGAAGTGATTATTTGGTTATTGGAATTCACTAATAGTTATCCGACAATAGTTTAAAGAAGATATCATAACTTCCACCATAATAAGATTCAAATGGGAACCGATTAAATAAAGGTCGCCAATCGGGTTGACTACAAATACTGATATGGCCACAGCTGGGGTACCGGTCACTGTTGACCATTGAATAGCATATCGTTAGATACATTAAAGATAGAAGATTTCAGGAGAGTATGGGGTTTTGTATTATCTTAATTATTGTTGGAGCATGATCAATTTTAATCAAAATTCACCAATTATTTTTACCGAAATAAAATCTCTCCCATAGGAATACATTAAATTGGCGGGTGTCATTTGAAATATTCCTGTGTCTTAACTATTGTTGCGAATTCTATAAAATTTGGTTTCTGGTGCCTAAAAATGTTAACTTAAATAATGATACCATTTTTGTATATTTAGCGTCACTAGAAGGCGCTCAAGGCACTTCATTATCAATTAATCCAATATATTATATAACAAAAACATTATAACTAAAAGGAATAAATCAAACCATATTGGTAATAAAAATAATATAAATTAATTCACAAATAAACTAAAATAAACAACAATAGCAAACATCGTTAAAACATTTTAAACATATTTATACAACAAAAATGGCCGCCAAACCAGACAAAAAACTATTAAACGATCGACTGGTGGACGCATTCGGGCATTTTGGCCACGCCTTACGTAAACCAACTGCTGGTCACCGGCAGTATTGCCGCCAACCCTTGCGATAACAAGTTATACGCGTTGAAACACCGGCGCCGATGTCTGGCTATTAACGACCGCATAATGACACTCATTGAACGGGCGGCCAGTCGTGGGTCGACCGGCGCTCAGCGCCAGTACTTTCACTCTATGCGCGAACGACACGTAGAGTTCGAGCGGCGGTTAGCGTTGAACTATCGCAGCGAATTCGGCGAACCGACAGACATACCCGACGGAACCCATTCGCCGGACACCGAGTATTTCCAACTGCTTGACACCCTAGTGGCCGACGACAGTGTGCCGTACGTGCGTGTGTTGGCCACTCTACTCGTTCATTTCTGGTTTATAGCGTGTACGTACGAGCACGTGATGTATCATGCTGCTTACCGGGCCAACCCCTACGTGGCTTTGCTATTGCCCAATGAGTTTGGCTACCAGGAGGTGGTGAAAGGGTTCCGCCGTATGATTGACTCCTACACCCGTACGGTAACCGACGATGAGGTCCGACAATTGGAGGCACTCGTACACAGAGTGGCCACTCATGAGTCTAATTATCATTTGTTGGCTAATAATAATTAGCCTTGGTTATATATATTTTATATTACTTGTAAAATCAATTTTATTATATGCTAAAGGGAAAAATAAATTTAATAATTAAAATTGAATTACAATCAAAAATTATAAATAATTGCTCAATTATTACCATCATTAACGTATTTGTATAAGTTGATATTTATAAGAATGTATTTTACAGAATTTTTTATATTACTATTGATATCTGACATATTGGATTAAATGAAAACCTCGTTCCTCGAAGTCGTGTAGATAAAATTCTGAAATTAGTTTAATAAAGTTAACATCTTTAGGCACCAGAATCCAAATTTCATCAAGATCGGATAAATGGTTATTGAACAGGAATTTTTCAAAGTTTGTCAGTCGGAATTATTTTGAAAAATTTAAAACAAAATATTTGACTAATAATTATCTCAAAGATGTGTTTTAAGTGATTATTTGGTTATTGGTATTCACTATTCGTTATCCGACAACAGTTTAGTGCAAATATCGTGACATTAATTATAACCGGAATCAATTGCGAACCCACCGAACACAGACCGCCAATCGGGTTAATCACCGATTTTTGTGTGGCCACAGTTGTAGTAGCGGTCAATATTGGCCAATGAATAGCATATTGTTATATGCATTGGATATCAAAGGTCTCAGAAGAGGAAGGGTTTTGGATTATCTCAATTAGTATTTGAATATGATAAATTTAACTTGACCATCGGTAAATACAAAAACGGACCCTCTCCCATAGGAATACATTAAAACAAATGACAAACTTTGAAAAAATCCTGTTATTAAATTATTCATCCGATCTTGATGAAACTTGGATTCCTGTGCCTAAAGATGTTAACTTAAATTATTAAATTAATTTCAAAATTTTATGTATTATTATTTTGAGGAACTTCGTATTTAAGAAACGAGGCTTTCATTTAATCCAATATATTTATTATAATTGCTTAATAAAGTCAAAACCAACAATATGGGCGTTTTCCCAACTCATTCAATACAATCAACAACATTATCATAAATATAGTCAATTGAATGAAACTATAATTTAATTTAATTTAAATTCATAATTTATAGCTAAATATTACTACTTTTGACATTCATGCAAATGTTTTTTACACTATTAAATACTTATAAGTTGTAAGGTATATTTGACACAAAAGACAACGTTCAATTTAAATGCATAAATGGCCAAAACTTGTAAATTAAAAATATTTAAAAATCTATTTAACTTACAATAACAATTATTATTTTAATTATAATTAATATTTATATAAATGAACTGAAATTAAAAGCCGTAAGCCATATATGACGTACAAATATAATTTTAAATTTCTTAATTGGTATAACGTTTGTCGATTACGTCGGAATTGGGAAATTCCTTCAGAATATGATTCCACTCATCCATACCTATCCATTGATATATAATATGATATACATATTTATAGAATACAAGAGTTGACATTCAAATTTTTCCCGATAAAAGTGGTCACTGCGGCCAAACCCGAGGTTGTCTGGTCAAATAAAATATACCACAATACTTCTTACAGAGTGTACTTTAATTTTAAAACAATAACTCCCGGTTGCACTCTGGCCAGATTTGAACATCGTCCTTTATATTATATTAGTACAATACACGTGTATTATTAAAAAGCAAAAATATTTAATCTGGCAAAAAATTGATTCATATAAAAATCATAAACAAAATTAATTGAAAAATATCGTGACAAATACTTTTCATCATTATACAGTATTAGGAGAGTGGTTAAATGGTTATTTAACAATTTTAGGTCAAAATACACACAATTGCCCATTGACAGTACGTTAAATTTTAAAAATCAAAATATAATAAATCTTTGACATTAATATCAATAAAAAAAATAAATGTATTTTAAATTAAAAATTGCTAATAAGTGTATATAATGTCAATGGAATTTTCCTATAAAATATCCTGTAAAAAATCATCAGGGAAATAACTTCGATTGAATCATAGTTTCAAGAGATATACATAACTATAAAACATAATAAATTTCATGTGATATTTTAATATCAATACAATGATTTATAATTACATATTATATATCAATCAATCAGATATTTATCCAGGTACAATTGGGTGAAAACAGATTTTAAATAGGATGAACGGTTTAAGTGCAAAAAACCGCTCTTCGTTTTGCTTTTGAACGACTGTGAGTATATCTGCATACATGTGTATCTCCCCTGTATGTATGTAAAAGTGTAACGTTAGATATTGGTGGGTCCCATAGGAAAAACATTAGCAATTATATTATTATAGATTACTATTAAAGTTTGAACACACATGTATATTTACACTTAGAAATTATAGCAACGAATCACAATTTTCTGTATAATTCTATTTAAGATAATTGAAATCTCAATCAAATGGATATTACATTCGATTCAATGTATAATTTACGATTAACCTTCTGCAAATTGGATCCGTGTTAAATTTTTAGTACAATATCTCAATTCTGATAATAAAAATAAATTTAAACAAAGATCACACAGCGATTCTCTACGTTAACTACAATTCGTATGATGCTCAAAGAAATGATTAGCAGTATCGACACATTTAATAAGAGTTCATAGGATTAGCACTCCCCATAGACTTGCCATTGTCCATAGACTTAGCGATAGTCCCTAGGATTAGCATTAGTCCCATTGAGTTAGCATTATGCACAAATTTAGCATCACAAATGTTAACCCTATATCTTAGACTCAGCATTACTCATACAATTAGCATTACCAATGTTAACCTTTTGTCATAGACTTAAGCTGTAATCCCGTGTAAAATCCCATAGAGCGGCGCGGAAGGGAGTGGGAAGAGTATGGGGCAAAGTTGAGAGTGCCTAACGATCCTATAAAATACATTATTCATAGCTGAATTGTGGTTAAAAATTGATATCAAACCTACGTAAATATGTCGAGTGTTTAATTTGCAATGGCATTTAGAGTGTTTTGTTTTTCAATTAATATCACACCATTAAATCGCTAATAGATTAATAGTTCCAAGAATATTTTATGTAATATAAATATGCATTTATTGAGGTCAACATTTACGTCAATTAGATTCACAAACTCAAAGCACTCAAGCAAATATTGCATATAAATTTCCGATGTAATTCATACATCTTCATATTAATTGAGAAAGTAATATATTAACATTAAATTTATATTTTGCTAAATTAGTAAAGATTTTTGTTCAATATCTAGATTTTAAAATATTTATAATTCAATTTATTATAACTTTATTATAAATTTATCATAAAATTCATTAAAAATAAAATAAATTATACTTATATGAATAATTAATTTTATACTTTAATTGTTTAACATTACAATGCATAGTTAAATATTAATTTAAATTTTTAATATTATGTAATAGAATTTAGAAAATATTTTTGTGATAATATTTAGCAGACAATGTAAATATATTTTTTTTAAATTGTACGAAAACAAAATATTACAAAATTATTGTGGTATTTAACAATGGTAACCATACATCTTCGCCATGATCAACAACTATCTGATATTGGAATCCCTGAATATCAAGATAAAAACGTTACTATATATGGTCAACGATGGCTGCAATCAGCTTTAGAAAAACTTAACCAGTACATTCCTAGCTGTACCAAACTATGCATCACCGATCGTAATCATCATACAAAATATATTAATACCGATAATATACTTAGCCTCAAAGACTGTGTGATATTGGCTCGCAATGAAGCAATGAATGTTTCCGGAGCCATAAAAATGTCGTACTATAAGCCGGTGATCGATGACTGTAGTGTTATATATTCATTAAAAGACCTTGTACGCCAGACAGTCATTATAGGGCGAGATAGGACAGTACGTTACGGGGGGTACGGAACTCCCATCATTTTGCAAGATAAATCGGTGATACTATGTGATTTGATTGGCCTCCAATTCCAATGCCAATATAACTCTGGACGTCTGGTGCTATACGGCCCAGATCTTCCTAAAGGGCCTTTAGATGGTATGATTTATGAGATGGTGGTGGGCGAGTCTAGAATTAACTTTAACCAAGTAGTTAACGATACAACCGGACGATATGTAAAGCATTGTGATACATACTTCGATAAATATGCATATCAAATGTTTGTAGCCAACGATTTTTATTTGGTTTGCTCGGCCATAAATGATATGCTGTTGTCTGAAAATAATTACATTACCATGGTCAATTTAAAATTCTTAAAATATGGCACAGGATTTTTTGCAGGTAGGTATGGTGAAATATTGGCTAAGAATATCGGATGCGGTATCTCCATCGGGCTACGAAAAATACGCGATAGTGGTATTAATACACGTATCAAATATTTTGAGTTTCCCTTTCTTACGCCTGACCAAACTATCGCTAATATTTGCTATGAAATGGGCTGCGAATGTCTGTTTACTACCGACGATGCCTTGAAAGATGGGTTCCGAGAAGGCATAACAACTGCCACAACTAACTGTGCTGACGGACATGTGATTACTGGAAATGAGATGGATTATAATAGTGTGGATGCGGCCATTGCTCAAAATCTTAGGCTAAAAGGCATGAATTTCTCGCCCATTATTAATAAGCAAATTAGTTGTAAATTTATATAATAATTATAAATTGTTATTCAATTACATTTTTTATAATAATAATATTTTAGCTGTCAAATAAAAATAAATATTTACTTCTCAAACATATGTTAAATTTATATATAGAAAATATAATATTGAATTATAGCCAAAAATAAAATTAGGATATGATTTCCATGTTTAATTTGTGAAAGATATGAGAGGGTACATTTTTTGTTATCTTAATTAATAGATACTTTATTAAGCAAGAATATAAATATGGTAAATTAAACTATAATACTGATATGAGGTATGACATACCTGGACACTATTAGGCTAGCCTTAGGTCACTCTCAGCCGACGGTTCACCACAATAAGTACACATAAAAACTCCTAATTTATAAACATTTATAAAACAAGTTTTAAGCCTTAACTATAAACGCAAAATTGCCGTAAATATAGGATAATAAATATTAAGATGTAATACATAATAATGTATTAAACTATTCTATTAGTACTCATGTACTCAATACCTTATTATCATGTAATTTAAAACCTAAACAAACGAATTATGAGATTAATCAAAATTATCAGAAAAGTAAATGCATTAATTGAATGCTATATTTAAATGACAAATAATCTTAAGTTAATATTTAGTGTTTTTGATGTGTTGACAGAAAATACTTTAATTCAAAATACAGTAAAGGTATTGATATTTCTGGTTAAAATAATCACAAAATTATTTAGCTTTCTGATTGCATATAATAAACAGTGTAATTATATGTTATTGAATTAATGTCAAAAAATTAAAGTTAAAATTAATGTTAAATATAGTAAATATAGTAAAATATACATTTAATGTAGAAAAGTTTGTTCGAAAATTAATCTAAACAATATATTGAAATATTGATTATTATCTATAATAAACTCTATAATTAAATGTAAATCAAATTTTCTTATACACTTATATTGACAACAAAAATACATTTATCAAAAAGAATATTTGTACAAAAAATTGTATAACTATTTTAATATTATTTATCAAAAAAAATTTCCTAAAAATTATATATAAATTGTATACCAAATAATGTAATTTATAATAAGTTTTAAAATGCAATAAAATTTACTTTAAAAGTAAAAGTGTTTTCACTTATTCAATAAAGTGCTTATATATTGTTGTGATGTAAGTGTTCTGACCAAAGACGAGAAAAGTAAGCATTTATAAAGCAAAAACCTGTTATACATCACTTGTGAAAATATTACGATTTTTTCGAACAAATTAAACATATATGTTTTAATGATTGCTAATTGTTGTAAGAAAAAACAGGCCTTGGCACAGTGGTCAATGGTCACTGGTCATTGTAAAGGCCCTGGCACAGTCGCCAATGGTCATTTAACATTATATAGGCCTTGGCACAGTTTTCAATAAACATTTAATAAACATCCAATAAACATTATACAGACCATAGCACAAGTTATTACAATTATTTTTAAAAATAATATTTCTCCATTATAAGAATGAGATTTAAAATTCACAAAAATTATTAAATCAATATTAAAATTATTATTTAATTTTATGCCTAACTTTGAGACAAACATTTCCAATAACATACATAAAACGCCGTTGAGTTTATCCTGGAAATAGGATAACAAGTTTTCTAGCATACCGGCAACAGGACACATGTTTCCCAAAGATAACTAACATACCGACAGCAGAACATGCATTTCCTATACACAGCAAATATATTTTGACATTTAGTTTTAATTTTAATTCACTTCCGGTCACTACTTCCGGTCACAACTTCCGGTCCACTTCCGGTCACTACTTCCGGTCCACTTCCGGTTACTACTTCCGGTCAATTTCCGGTCACTACTTCCGGTCAATTTCCGGTTTATTTCCGGTTTATTTCCGGTTTAGTTCCGGTTAAGTTCCGGTCATTTTCCGGTTAGGGTCAAGGTTACAAGCAATTGGTCTTAAATTTTGTTTGTCAAATTTAAAAACTAGGCCATGGTTTATATATTGAAACTCATTATAAATAAGTACACATATAATACAATGCATTAATATATTTATTATAATATTTAATTAATATTTTAATAATATGGTCATTTAACAGTGACTACCTCTTTGCCAGTGTTCCATTGTCCAATATCGCTTGAGTTTAACTCACCCGTGGCCATCAATTCGACCACAATTTCTTCATATAGCGGTGGAAGGGGGTACATCTCCTCATAGTCCTCCAATTCATCAATTAAAGGTGTTGGCGATCGGTCAGGTGGAGTAATCGTCGGTGATAAAGGGATTTCATGCGTATACCAATTAACGGGCTCGAGCTGAGGTGATGGTGAAGTCGGTGAATCCAAGGATTGCCGAGGAGACGGAGGATTAGGTGAAAAAGGTGGCTCTTCGTAAGGTGGTGGCGTTGGCGTGGTTGGTGGCGAGTATAGAGGGGACTCTGGGTCGTAGTATAGATCGTCATCATCTGCATCAGTGCCCAATAAGCGCGCCAAACGCGGTGGATCACGCGGAGGGTCATTGTTTGCCATATCGCCCAATACTTGCATTAATTCGCGCCAATTTGCCGGCATGAATCCAGCGATATGCGCCATAACGTGTTCCGCAAATTGGTTTTTCTCATACATTGTGTATAGTACAAGACAATTGGTTTAAATGACACAATGTGTTCTCTTTATATACCAAACTTTTGTCGTTTATTTGCGGATAAAATGGACGACATCCCGGGAAAATTGATTTCAAAATTCTTTAAAACCCCGGGAAGTGTAACATCCACCAAAAAACATAAAAATATTTCCACCGACAATCTATTAATAGATATTGTAATGCTCACTGAAAGGTACAGTTTAATAAAAATTGTGTTTCCTTCACGAGTCGAAGGCGTACCCTAATTTTTAGGCTACAGGATGTAAGATCTGTATAAAAAGGAATGACTTGTTCTCTAAAAATCATTAAACTTTTGCTTGGAAAAAAGTTATTATTGATAATTTTTATTAATAATTGATTTCTAAAGTAAATATGTCTCAAAAAGTTAAAGAGTTTGCGAGTCAAGAAGCATTGGAGAGCGCTGGAACCGCCGATTCCGATAGCGACGATGATATGGTAGTGCTTGAAGAGCCGCCAAAGCCAAAGCGTCCTAAGAAAGCACAAAATGGTAACGCAAAAAAGAAGTCAAAATCTGAAGGCTCTTTGAAATTTGACTTTGAAGACCCGTCACCTTCAAAGTCTGGTGAGCCTAATGGAGAAGTCACGAATTTGTGCAAATGCGGTAAGTTTAAAAACTTACTTTATGCTTTACTTTGTTGTTGTTTCTGGCCTTGCAATTAATATTTTTGTATAAAGCATATGATGGTGTCGGTATTGAAAATTCAAGAATTGTTTTGTTCAAATTCAAAAATTCACAAGACAAAATTATTGTATCCGATTATCGTTTTCGAATTGATGCGAATATGGTTCCTTTTTACCTAAAAGCAATAAAGCATGTTTTGGCCAAACTTCCCAAAAATCAAACCAAAGTCTAAACATACTTAATGTTAGTGTTAACACACTTAAAAATGTTAAGTCGACGGACTTTAAACAAATTATATTAAGTCGATGGACTTTAAACATATATTTAATCTCCATTATTTTATTATTTATAAAATTAATTTATATATTATTCATTTATAACTTTATTAAAATTGTTAAAAACATCTGTGGCCGGCAGATGATGTAACCTTTAATTATTTGTATTGCAATACCCGGCCATAATTTGGAAATATATAATTTAAAATGTCTTTCTTTCAACATATATTTATTATAACCTTCTGTATTATTTTAATGTATTTGTTTGATTAATTTAAAATAAAAAATATAATAAAAATTTTGGCACAATTATTATTATATCAGTTGGCCGGCTGATAATAATATAATAACAATATAATTTAATCATAGTACAAGTAGACTAATGAAAATAATGAACAATTAATTTTATATAAAAATAAATTAAAAACAGTTACATTATTATTAATATGTCCGGCCACATATTAATAAGAAACAATTTTTTTAAGTTTATGAAATAAAATATAAGATATAACATAAATATTTAAATTTATTATTTTTGTCATAAAACACAATGTGTATTTCAAGCAAAGCTTATCTGTAATGAGTGTATACTCCTGTGTCTCTATATAAGTATTGCAGTCAATACGTCAATTAAGGCCTTGATGGCAGAGTTCCGATTCGGGTCACAATTAGTTGACAATGTTGTGTTGTAAACTTTAATCTGATATGACTATTAGTTTTCAGTTGTAGAGACCGGTAGATAACAAGCTATGTTTGATACAATTGTTTTAATGACAACACAAACAATCATCTGTTGCATTATGAACTAATTCAAGTAAATACGGTTTTGAATAAGAATATATATATGAATTAAATATTTGATTTGATAAATTTTTATTCATCTGAATTGTTGTTTTATTATCTTGCTTCATATCTAATACTGCATTGAATGAAACAAAATTATGAACTGTAAGATAGCAATTGTCTAAAGGATCTTTTATTATATAGTCAATTGGATTTAAATTTTCAGATGATTCTTTATTAACATCATACAAAATAATAATACTTATTATTATTAATATAATTTTATATAAATATCCAAATACAATCCGATACTCATCCATTTACAAGCTAAACATTAAATAAAGTATTAACGGTTATTTTCATCTATTTATAGATATGGAAAACAATATATTCAAAGGAGAGTTCGAATGCGATTATTGCGATAAAGTATTCACCAATCATCGTAGTTATTTGAAGCACAACCGCATCATTCACGAGAACAAAATAATTGACACTTGCGATACAAATTCACTTTATAATTGTGAATATTGCTTTCAACAATGCAGTACATTGCCAATTTTGGCTACTCATTTAAGAAACTGCAAATCAATACAATGCCCAACCGAATGCAAACGTTGCAATAAATATTGTCATACAAAAGCCGGATTGATTAAGCACATTGTAAGAGAAGTTAATCAAATTGGTTCTGGCTTGGTAAAACGTTTGCCACGATTACCTACTGATTCAAAATTTAAATTATCAAAACAAAGTTTCAAATCGTTCTTACAACAATATGAATTATATCCGGAAGACAAATTTACCGATTGTCAAGAATTTTTAATCAATTATGAAACAGACATTTCAAAATTAATTGATTTGGTTATTGGAAAATTACCAGCGTTTAAACTTCAAGTTTGCATTCAATGTTCATTTTATAAACAAATTGGAGAGATCATCACTTATGTAACTGGATATTTTTATAGTAAAAATATCGAAGTTGATAAATACACTGATAAAACTGAAATGTTATCAAAAATAATTGATTCGCTAGATACTCAAATTAACAATTTCGAATCAGTTGGATCAGGATATATTATTGAAGAAATTGATCGTTTGGATATCAAAATTGCAAAATATGTTCCGAGAAGTGGTGGTTGCGAAACAAAACAATTACCACAAACTCTTTTAAACAAGAAATGTTTAATATCCATCAAATCAAATGATGACAAATGCTTTTTATATTGCATTCTGGCATATTTAGCTTCCCATAATAAATCTCAAAAACAAACGAAAAATTTACAAAGACTTTCAATTTTAAAAAAATTCGAAAAATTTGTTCATACTAACAACATTATATATCCAATGAAAGTTAAATTCATTGAACAATTTGAACGTCAAAACCAACATTTGGGAATACGAATTAATTTATACGGCTTTGATGATACACAATTACAATTGGATCCAGCTATAATTCCAGTATATATTTCAAAACGAAAAGCAAAACATACAATTAAACTATTAATCTATGAAAATCACTATTATTTGATTAATAATTTCAACCGATTGCTTGGATCTTATAGCTCAAATTGTCACAATTTCTGTTATAATTGTTTATCTGGATTCCAGTCAAAAGTCAAACTTGACCGACACATAGATAACTGCAAACACTTCAAGCCTTGTACAGTGGTAATGCCTTACAAGTCAAAATATTTAAAATTTGAAGAATATGAATACATGTATAAATATCCATATATCATGTTTGCAGATTTTGAATCTGTATTAATTAGAGAAGAAACTCAATTGTCAACTAAAACTAAAGTAATTCAAAAACATAAAGCGTGCGGATATGCACTGATTGTCATCAAAAATAATGACCAAGTTTATCATAAAAATGTCTATCGTGGAGAAGATTGTATTGCAGTTTTTCTTAAAGAACTCAGAGAAATATCACATCAATTGTATGTTAAAATCAACACTTATTTAAGCATGAATGAATTAACTGATGAAGAATCAAACGCATATAATGTGACTACTAATTGTTATATATGTAAAAAAAAATTCACTGAATCAGATCATAAAGTCCGTGATCACGATCATTTGACTGGAAAATATCGAGGACCAATGCACAACTCATGCAATTTATTATATCAAGTGCCAAACAAAATACCTTTAATATTTCACAATTTGAAAAATTATGACTCGCATTTCATTATTGAAAATATAAATCTAAATTTATTTAAAGAGTGCAACATTGTACCTAATTCATTAGAAAAATATTTGTCAATAACTCTTGACAATGTTAAAATCATTGACTCGTGCCAATTTTTAAGTGATTCACTTGATAATTTGGTTAAAAATCTACGAAAATCAAATGGACAATTCAATATTACCAAACATGTGTTTAATAATTATACTAATAATGATGACACAAAAAATAATTTATTATTTCAAAAAAGCTTTTATCCATACGAATATATGGATAGCTTTGAAAGATTCAATGAAACAATCCTTCCACCGATTGATAAGTTTTATTCATCATTAAATCTTAAATCAATTAATAGTGATGAATACCAATTTGCACAAAATATCTGGAATGAATTTAATATGTCAACACTTGGCGATTACCATGACTTTTATTGTTTATTAGACACATCATTATTGGCTGATGTATTTCAAGAATTTCGCACTACAATAATTAAAACATACGAATTAGACCCGTGTCATTTTTATAGCATTCCCGGACTTGCATGGAATGCTGCACTTAAATACACAAAAATTGAACTGGAATACATTCTTGATGTAAATATTTATATGTTTATTGAAAAGGCAATACGCGGAGGTATTTGTGGAGTCACAAAGCGATTCGTTAAAGCAAACAATGAATTATCATCTCAATATGATTCATCAAATGATAAAACTTTTATGTGTCATTTGGACGTTAATAATTTATACGGTAAAGCATTAAATGAAAAACTTCCAGTATCGGAATTTGCATGGATTAATGTAGAAGAACTAAAGAAAATCAATTGGCAAATAATTGAAACAAATACTGATTATGGATACATACTTGAATGCGATTTAAAATATCCAATTGAATTACACGATCAACATCAAGATTACCCACTGGCTCCAGTGAAACAAAAAATATCAAACGATCAATTGAGCAAATATCAAACAGAAACTCTAATTTATTTACAACAATTCAATTATAGACGAACTCCAACTGAAAAATTATTGCTTACACTGGAGGATAAAATTAAATATACTGTACACTTTAAAGTGTTAAAATTATATCTTGAGCTTGGAATTGAATTAACAAATATTCATCGAGGGATTCGATTTAAACAATTGGCATTTCTTAAACCATATATTGATTTAAATACAACGTTAAGAAGCAAAGCTACATCAGATTTTGAGAAGGATTTGTATAAACTGATGAATAACAGTGTGTTTGGAAAGAAATTCGATTTAAACAATTAGCATTTCTTAAACCATATATTGATTTAAATACAACGTTAAGAAGCAAAGCTACATCAGATTTTGAGAAGGATTTGTATAAACTGATGAACAACAGTGTGTTTGGAAAGAGTATTGAAGACAAAAGAAAACACATGAACTTGAAAATAGCCTTGAATGAAAAGCAATGTGCAAAATGGGTTCGAATGCCAAACTTTGAAAATTTCCACATATTGAATGCAAATTCTTCACTCATTAAACTTACGAAAGGATATGTTGTTCTGGATAAACCAATTGGAATTGGATTCACAGTCCTCGAGCTGTCAAAATATTACATGTATTCACTCCATTATAAATTGTTTAAAAACTATTACAAAGAAAACATACAACTAGTATATACGGACACTGACAGTTTTATTTATGAATTAAAAACAAATAACTTTATGGAGGATTTGCGTAAACATTTCACCCCAATCATGGATTTCTCAAATTTTGATAAGAGTCACCCATTGTTTAGTGAGAAACACAAGAAACTAATTGGATATTTAAAATCTGAATATGGCGAGAAAAATATTGATGAATTTATTGGAATTAAATCAAAACTTTATTCAATATTATATGATAATGAAAAACTAGAAAAGAAAACTGCTAAAGGACTTCAAAAAATTGTATTAAATAAAATGATTAATCACCAAGTATATCGTGACGTCATACAAAATCAAGACATACTCACACATTCAATGAAACGCATCCAATCAAAACAACATAATTTACAGACTGTTGAGCTGACAAAATTAATTTTTCACCCATTTGATGACAAACGATACATTTTAGATGATGGCATTAACACACTACCTTTTGGACATTATAGTATTAAATAAGAAAATTGTATTTTTAGATATGGAGTTGAAAGTGAAATTGGATTTTGGATCACCCATTTGATGACAAACGATACATTTTAGATGATGGCATTAACACACTACCTTTTGGACATTATAGTATTAAATAAGAAAATTGTATTTTTAGATATGGAGTTGAAAGTGAAATTGGATTTTGGTGGACTTTTACCCATACGTGGTTCACCAAATAGTGCTGGTTTGGATTTATATTCTGCAGACGAAGGAATCATTAAGCCTAATTCACGTAAATTAATTTCAACCGGAGTTTCACTCTCATTGCCAAATGGGACGTATGGTAGG
>CAJPIZ010000494.1:0-23941 GCA_905368565.1 Medioppia subpectinata
TAAATTAAAAGTTGAGTTTTGATTTAACTAATACAACTTAAATATTTATAATTAAACATAAAATAACATTAATTTAATTAAGTATTTAATTTATAAATTATTTCCATTTTTATTGAAATATACTATATGTGTGTAATGTTTGTCTTAATCTACAAATGGATTTAAAACATCAGTTGAATCGACGCTCAATCCAGAAGTGCTCGAACGGTCATTGTCTTCGGCTTCGATGGCTTGCAGTGCCCGACGCCCTAGTTGTTCATAATAAGCAATTATGCTATGTCCGGACTGATCTGATAAGTTGTCACTATTCGGGATCAACGATTCATTGGTAACAATTGAGTTCGAGTCTGTAGTCTCTGTGCCAAACCCTGTGCCGTATTGTGTCGTATAATTATTGATTATCGCCATAAAGTCCTGTTCACTGGTGTTGGCGCTCACATTAGACAACATGTCCAGCGTCTCGACCGACAGCACCCGCCGGTACTCGGCTTCAGTCAACTCCCTCTCCAATCGCTCGATTCTGGCAGCGATTTGTCTCATGAGTGCCAGCGATGGAAGTGATATAATGTCAAAGTCTTGGGCAGATCTCAATGAGTGTCGAATCATTTGGAAATCTTGTCGACAAACCGGACATTTAATCTGATGTCGGGTCCACTTGAGTAGACATTTGAGGCAAAACTGATGACCGCATCCATCGGTTTGGCATTTGTTCTCTATTGCAGACCAACAGATCGGACACTCGACCGACTCGTCCGCTCCTGACTTTCCATCCATTGGTTCTTTATCTTCTGCTTCTATTATAGTATCCATTGATTCAAACGGATTACTATTTTTGTCATTTCATTTGTTATTATGAAATTTAAATTTAATTTAATTGTTGTCACGATTACAACAATAATACCCGATCTTTAATTTATTTTACAAATATTTATATCCATTTATTATTTCATTAAATGTTTTGGTGATAAATACATTCAAACTAATAATAAGAATAATTTGTATTTTTAGTCAAATATTTGGTTAATCAAGAATAATGGTCACAATAATTGGGCATAATTTGAGTGAAAATGAAATTTATTTCAGATATAATTGTGACAAATAATTGCATTGTTTCTCATATATGTGTTTAATGTCTTAATCATCGGACTATAACTGATCCTAAAGATAGACTGAATCGACGCTCGATTGAGAAGTGGATGATGTGGTAGAAAGAGAGGTCACAATTACGGGTCCGCTACCATTCCGACGCATTTTGGCCGCAATTGGGTCCGATTCTGAACTCTCGGAACCGCTCTCACTGTCGTCGGTGGTTACGGTGTCCTCAGATACGGGGCGAATGAGTTGACCACCGCTTTCCACCATTTGGTCATTTTGATGGTCAGCTCTCAAACCAAAAGTGGACGAACGAACAGATACCTCACTGTCTTCGGTCAGACTTGGCTCAGCTATGGGTGGACTCGCGTTCACATCATTTAACATGAGTTCTGCCCTTAAAATATCTGATAAGTTATCACTATTCGTGATCGACGATACATTGGTAGTGATTGAATTGTAGTCTGAAGTCTCTGCCCCAAACCCTGTGCCGTATTGTGTCATATAATTATTGATTATTGCCATAAAGTCCTGTTCACTGGTGTTGGCGCTCACATTAGACAACATGTCCAGTGTCTCGACCGATAGCACCCGTCGGTACTCGGCTTCAGTCAACTCCCTCTTCAATCGCTCGATCCGTCTCTTCTCGGTCTCGATTCTGTCGGCGATTTGTCTCATGAGTGCCAGCGATGGAAGTGATAAAATGTCAAAGTCTTGGGCCGATCTGATTGAGTGTCGGATCACTTCAAAGTCTTGCCGACAAACCGGACATTTCATATGACTTCGGGTCCATTCGAGCAGACATTTGAGACAAAACTGATGACCGCATCCATCGGTTTGGCATTTGTTCTCTATTGCAGACCAACAGATCGGACACTCGACCGACTCGTCCGCTCCTGACTTCCCATCCGTCGGCTCTTTATTTTCTGCTTCTATTATAGTATCCATTGATTCAAACGGATTACTATTTCTGTCATTTATTTTGTTGACATATTTTTAAATTAAATTTGATTGTTTCATAAGTACATACATTATAACAATGTTAGTTCTCGAGCTTTGATTTATTTCATTTATATGGCATATGTTTCTCTTTGCATAACTGTACCAAACCTTCGCCAACCCATCCTCTCATTTGGATGATTAAATGTGTTGTCATTTATCCGTTCAATAGTATTCATATGTATCAAAACGTTGTCTAAATGTGCTAATTAGAAATAGTTTATTATTTTACTAACATTTTAATAGTTTTCTGTAATTGTTTTTAATAACTTTTAGTAATTACTAATTACTTTTAAATTGCATTTTTTATAATTGTTTGTGTAACTTATAAGTTATAACTTATAAGTTATAAGTGTTTGATAACAACGAAACTTAATTTACTTAACATTTTTAGCTAATTTAAAAATTAATAACTTAAAATATTTTACATTTAAAACTTTACAATATTTTTATGTCTTACTATTAAGAAATAATGTCTAACTATTAATTAGACTAAATTCTGTACACAAAAAGTAATATTATTTGCAATTCTAATTGAATGCTTGGATAAAGTGGTCGATTGTCTTAAACACATAAAAATATGTTAAGACTAATGTTTTTAAACACTTATATTACTTGTATATGACATGTATTTTTTGACAGAAACGGACAGTGAAAACAGTGAAACACTTTAACAAGAATTGATTGCAATTACATTTCTATGACAACTATTTATTATCACAAAACAAATTGTTTTCTAAATTGATTTTTACGGCAAAATCAATACAACGTTATGTGATAAATGAAACATACATTTCACACAACACTTAAACACATATATCTTTTATCACTAATATTTTCTTCTTCTTCTAAGGATTCGCACCAAAAGAACATAACATTAAAAATATAACACAAAATCGAAACTCAATTCTCAATACATTTATAGTATGTATTGAGAGAAAGAAGAAAACTTACAAAATTAATGTTTCATTTATATCCAGTTTTTAGACAAAGAAAACGCCGATACAATCGTTAAACACGGATAGACACAAGTCTTGGTCGGATATATCATCGGCAGTGGACAAAGGCATGTCGAGCTCCGGACGGCAAATACTAAACTACGGCCGAAGCGGTTCCGATGAATGCCTGATAAACCAACAGCAATACGGCGGCAACGACTACACCGATCCCGTGGAGCGAGTGTTTAACCATCCCTTCTTCAAGGACTCGGACTCCGACGACAACGACTACGACCACACATACACCACAACCTTCAGGACCACAACGTTCTCGACTTCACGTAAACAAGAGTTTTACTACAACTACTGGAACTATCCAAAGCTGCCGGACAACCGGGAAGTGTTGCCCACATCTATACGCCAATGGATCAACTCATACAAAGACCCGGAGCGCGAGTTCTGCAAAGTGGTGGCCATTTTCCTGTTCTCGTTTATAGTGGGTCTGCAGGTCTTCTCGTACGCGGTGTCGATGTTTGACCTCAACCTCAATATACCCTATTGTGGCGAAATCCGCGGTCAACTCGAGTTTGAATGTCACTTATGGCTGTTTCTGTTCGCTTGGATCGCGTGTTTCATCTGCACAGNTGATTATTACATAACGTATGATAAATGAATGATTGAGTTATTATATGAGGAAAAGTGTCTGACATTTCGCAGCGAGATTTAAATGAATAAATATATAATCGATTCAAACATTATGTTAATGAGTGATAGAATTGGATATAAAATACGTTAAACAAAAAACAATTTGATAATATAGTAGACTCTGTTATATAATACTTTATATCATAACTATTATTATTATCATTGAAAGCATTCATTAAAAACAGAGATTTTTTCGTTGAATTAGTGCAAAGATTTCGTATAATTTAATCAAAAATATCTCGCCTTTAAGTCTGACTCCGAGACTCAATTGCGGGGTTCAGTAGACTCTTGAATCCCTGCCAATTGGTCTCAGCATTAAATGTCTTAATTTTATATATAATATTCAAATATAATGTATTTTTACTAATTATTATGTAATAGTTGTCGTGAAATAAATGTATTGCAATAAAAATCTTGTATCGCAACAGACATTAAATTTAATATAAAGTTTAGACAGCATTTGTAGCAAATATTGTGTTATATTTAATGAGTTGTAAGTTATAACGTGTATTACAATCGTAATGAATATAACATTTTCCGTCAGACAAAGAGTTTTATAGTATATTTCAATAAAAATGGAAATAATTTATAAATTAAATACTTAATTAAATTAATGTTATTTTATGTTTAATTATAAATATTTAAGTTGTATTAGTTAAATCAAAACTCAACTTTTAATTTAAAATTTTATAACATATAAAATCACGCCTAAAATAACCATTTTAAATGGTCGGAAGTTAAAAAGCTCAAGTCCCGAACTTACCCTCGGAAGACACTCCCCTGGACACTTTTCTCGGCACTATTTTGATAAACTAAATTAATGAAATCAATTATACCATATGTGTTAACAACTTCTAAAAGTTACAGCATTATAAAAATTAATTAACGTGGTCAAATACGCACCCGAACCCGAAAATCGGTAAAATTTACCGAAAAATGTCTCGTATGTAAAGTGACCAAAAGCAGTTTAACCAAAATATTTTTGTTTAAAACTACTATTTTAATGATTTTAGAGGTTATCGTGTAAATAAATTTATAAATTTATTCGGTAATCTTCAATAATTGTTCAGCGGACAAAGTAGTGAAATAGCGCGGGAAAATATTTCACAATTAAAAATTAATTGCGGGCAACGGGCTTGGTATAATTACATAAAATTTTGTAAACATAATCTTATAGTAGACTTATATATTTAAAATTTTATATGATTAGAATAATATCATCCATTTTAATTCTATACATGTTTTAAATTTTCCATTTTTATTGAAATATACTATAGTTTAAAATTTCATTATTTTTAATGAAATGAATTTTTCTCCAAACCATAATTTAATATAAAATACATAATAATTTTTATTATATTTTGTTTTTCATGCATACAATCGATGTTTAACAGAGAGTTTCACTCAAAAACAAAGTGAAGCCTAAAACTTAAATCAAGATTACTGTCAATTTAGTGCTCAAAACTTATTTATATATAAATCAAACGCAATAAAATTTTGTAAACATAATCTTATAGTAGACTTATATATTTAAAATTTTATATGATTAGAATAATATCATCCATTTTAATTCTATACATGTTTTAAATTTTCCATTTTTATTGAAATATACTATATATGTGAAATAATGCACTTATTTGTCGAAACTATATCTAAAATAAATATGATTTTCACTCAAATAATGCCAAATTATTTTCACTATTATTCTTGATTCAATTTACAACCATATGTTTTATTTAAAATAACTAATTATTTTTATCATCAGTTTGAATCAATTAATAACTAGATATTATAAATAAGATAAACTTTAAATGAAATAAATAAGAAACAAAAAAGTATTATTGGTGTAATCGTGACAAAAATGAATATAATTTAAATTTGAAAAAAATGTTAAAATTAATTACAGAAATAGTAATCCGTTTGAATCAATGGATACTATAATAGAAGCAGAAAATAAAGAGTCGACGGATGGAAAGTCAGGAGCGGACGAGTCGGTCGAGTGTCCGATCTGTTGGTCTGCAATAGAGAACAAATGCCAAACCGATGGATGCGGTCATCAGTTTTGCCTCAAATGTCTGCTCGAATGGACCCGACATCAGATGAAATGTCCGGTTTGTCGACAAGACTTCCAAGCGATTCAACACTCATTCAGATCGGCCCAAGACTTCAACATTATATCACTTCCATCGCTGGCACTCATGAGACAAATCGCCGCCAGAATCGAGACCGAGAAGAGACGGATCGAGCGATTGGAGAGGGAGTTGACTGAAGCCGAGTGCCGACGGGTGCTGTCGGTCGAGACGCTGGACATGTTGTCTAATGTGAGCGCCAACACCAGTGAACAGGACTTTATGGAGATTTTTAATAATTATATGACAGAATACGGCACAGGCTTTGGGGCAGAGGCTCAAGACTACAATTCATTTACCTCGACGTCAGGACAGACTATTCGTCGCTTAACGCCTGAAAATGAGTCCCTGCGGGCCACTCCACTCTACAGTATACCCCACAGTTCAACCACCAGTGAACTCAGTGCACGCCTCGGTTCATCCTCTGAGGGAACTCCTCCCGTAGACGTCAGAGAGGTTTCCGTCCGTTCGCGCAGTTCTGAATTGAGCACCGATTCAACTGATATATAGAATCCTTCTATGGATTAAGACAGACATTACAAACATATACTGTATATGAGAAACAATGCAATTATTTGTCACAATTATATTTGAAATAAATTTATCTTGCATTCAAATTATATTCAATTATTCTCATCATTATTTTGAATGCATTTATAACCAAATATAATAAATAGAATATATTGTAAATTAAATAAATAAAATACAAAGAGATATTGTTAATCGTGACAAAAATTAATATAATTTAAATTTAAGAATAATGCAAAAAATTAATGACAAGAATAGTAATCCGTTTGAATCAATGGATACTATAATAAAAACCAAAGATAAAGAGCCAACGGATGGGCAGATGGGAGCGGATGAGTCGGTCGAGTGTCCGATCTGTTGGTCTGCAATAGAGAACAAATGCCAAACCGATGGATGCGGTCATCAGTTTTGTCTCAAATGTCTGCTCGAATGGACCAGAAGTCAAATGAAATGTGCGGTTTGTCGACAAGATTTCCAAATGATTCGACACTCATTCAGATCTGCGGAAGACTTTGACATTATATCACTTCCATCGCTGGCACTCATGAGACAAATCGCCGACAGAATCGAGACCGAGAAGAGACGGATCGAGCGATTGGAGAGGGAGTTGACTGAAGCCGAGTACCGGCGGGTGCTGTCGGTCGAGACGCTGGACATGTTGTCTAATGTGAGCGCCAACACCAGTGAACAGGACTTTATGGCGATAATTAATAATTATACGACACAATACGGCACAGGGTTTGGCACAGAAACTACAGACAACGATTCAATCACTACCCAAGAATCATTAGAGACAACATTAGAACTCTTGACGTATAATAACAATCTTTTAAGAGCAGAACTCATGGCAAATGATGTGAACGCGAGTCCACCCATAGCTGAGGCAAGTCTGGCCGAAGACAATGACGTTTCTGTCCGTTCGTCCACTTCTGGTTTGAGCGCCGATTCAACTGATTTACAGAATCCTAGTATAGATTAAGACAGACATTACACACGTATACTGTATATGAGAAACAATGCAATTATTTGTCACAATTATATCTAAAATAAATGTAATTTTCACTCAAATTATATTCAATTATTTTTATCATTATTTTGAATGCTTTTATAACCAAATATAATAAATAAGATATACTATAAATGAATAACAGAGAGATATTGTTAATCGTGACAAAAATGAATGTAATTTAAATTTAAAAATAATTAAAAATAATTAATGAGAGAAATAGTAATCCGTTTGAATCAATGGATACTATAATAATAACCGAAGATAAAGAGTCGACAAATGGGAAGACGGGAGCGGTTGAGTCGGTCGAGTGTTTGATCTGTTGGTCTGCAATAGAGAACAAATGCCAAACCGATGGATGCGGTCATCAGTTTTGTCTCAAATGTCTGCTCGAATGGACCAGAAGTCAGATGAAATGTCCGGTTTGTCGACAAGATTTCCAAGTGATCCGACACTCATTCAGATCTGCGGAAGACTTTGACATTATATCACTTCCATCGCTGGCACTCATGAGACAAATCGCCGACAGAATCGAGACCGAGAAGAGACGGATCGAGCGATTAGAGAGGGAATTGACTGAAGCCGAGTACCGACGGGTGCTATCGGTCGAGACACTAGACATGTTGTCTAGTGTGAGCGCCAACACCAGTGAACAGGACTTTATGGCGATAATCAATAATTATATGACAGAATACGGAACAGGGCTTGCATTGAGCGCTTCCGACTACATAACAACGAGTTTAGGCACTGAAGAGTTGATGAGTACGAGTGGTACCACTCTTTCTCTATCGGATTTTGGCGATAGCGATGATTACTTCGCTGACATCGAGTCCGATGTGATGCATGACTTGTACTCCAGCGACAGCGACGACCAAAGTGGCCGACTCTCGGAAACAAGTCTACTCTTCGCCCCTCCCTCTCTCTCCGAAGACGTGGGAACCGATAACTCTGACGATAGTGAAGACACTGAGAGCGGTACCACTCTTTCACTCGGTTCTAACACTTCTGAATTCAGCGCCCATTCGATGGCCTTTTGGGGTCAGTTTGTAGATTAAGACAGACATAACACACATATGCTGTATATCAGAATGCAATGCAATTATTTGTCACAATTATATCTGAAATAAATTAGATTTCCACTCAAATTATATCCAATTATTTGTATTGTTATGTTTAGTCATTTAACATCAAAAATGCTGGAAAATATAATCAAAGTTAATGTCTAAAAAGTTTCCTTTATTTCCTAAAAATATTCTGTAAATTAACACATGATTTAACTAAACGGGAAAATCGGGTTTTATAAATGCAATCATAGAAATAATTTCTTGTAATATAAATATAAAAATAAATGACATTTAAGGAAATTGTCTGATGCTTAACATTAACATTGCTAATAGGAATATGCCATAAGTACAACATTAAACGGACAATACAATCACACATTTAAATGTTTGGCAGAGTATAGGAGGGGTACACATTAACTTATAAACATTTTTCTAATTATAAAGAATTGTTGTTAAAATGAGTAAATGGGATATAAATGGGATATAAATTAATTAATTATAGATCGATATTATTGTTGTAATCGTGACAAAAATGAATATTCAGTTTGAATTTGAGAAAATTGATGAAATTAATGGCAGAAATAGTAATCCGTTTGAATCAATGGATACTATGATAAAAGCCGAAGATAAAGAGCCGACGGATGGGAAGTCGGGAGCGGACGAGTCGGTCGAGTGTCCGATCTGTTGGTCTGCAATAGAGAACAAATGCCAAACCGATGGATGCGGTCATCAGTTTTGTCTCAAATGTCTGCTCGAATGGACTCGAAGTCATATGAAATGTCCGGTTTGTCGACAAGATTTTCAAGTGATTCGACACTCATTCAGATCTGCGGAAGATTTCAACATTATATCACTTCCATCGCTGGCACTCATGAGACAAATCGCCGACAGAATCGAGACCGAGAAGAGACGGATCGAGCGATTGAAGAGGGAGTTGACTGAAGCCGAGTGCCGACGGGTGCTATCGGTCGAGACGCTGGACATGTTGTCTAATGTGAGCGCCAAAACCAGTGAACAGGAATATTATGATATATTCAATAATTATATGTCGGAATACAACACAACGTTCGCCACCGCTGGGCCTCCGGAGTCGACGGCGAGTGTCACTTCACTTATCTCACTGTCAAGTGGATCATCGTTCAGAACTCGTTGGACAGGCGATGGTAATAGTGATGATGAGAGCCTTCGGAGGGACTAGTGGAACACTATCTACGAATTGAATAGTCAAATACAGGCCAACGAATACGAGTTCAGTGCCGGTCCGGTCATCGGTGAGGGAATGGCCACCAATGAAGACAACCACAGCGAAAGCACCACTGAGACTGTTGTCCAACATTATTGACCACACGTGGGATGAGTGGACCCATCCATCAGTAGACAGACACATATGAGAAATAATGCAAATTATTTGTTACAATTATATCTGAAATAAATTTCATTTTCACTCAAATTATTCCCAATTATTCTGACTATTAGTTTGAATCCATTTATTGCCAAATACTCTGTGAGATAAAAGTAAAATCAATGTTTTCAAAGCACATTTCATATGAATTAAAACACAATTTTTAATTTATTCCGAAAAACGTTTTTTATAAATACAATAACAAAAAAATTAAATATAATCTTATATATCATAAAAAGAAAGACTTTATATAAATTTGCATCGATTTTAATCATAAAACAATTAAAAGTGGGACAGAATTGGGTTGAATTAACGTCAAAATAGGTTATAATTAAACTAATTCAGAGGCAATGCATTGTTAAGTGAATTAAAATCAATTCAAATAGAAAACCGATTAGAAATTTCACAGTATTTTTCATTGAGAAAAATATAATCCAATAACAAATTCTGTAATCAATCGGTTGTATAATTATATTTCACAACTTATTATTATTAACACATTATAATCATTATTATTGTTCAACATTTTGAGACTAATTAAACAATTGGAGGTTAGAAATGGTTTGTTTGGGGTTTGTTGTCATTAAAAAAGCGCTAGATAAGTAATCATTAATTCATTAAAATATAATATTTAACATTTAAATTAAACGTTCTCTATAATTGAGATAAAAATAACTATAAATCAATCAATTAATTATATAATTAATCAATCAATTATCTAAATTGTATATCAATTAGAGTCCCGTAGTTTATAGAATAGCATATATGCGCTTTTAGTGACCACTGTGTCCTCATCCACGGACTCGACCCGCGAGTCATCAAAACAACGCCAACCTATCGGACAAAACATATAAATTAGTACTAAAATTACGGCTATTGTCCACAGCATCGGACGAGCATTACTTATTGAGATAAATAATAACAAAATCATCGCCAAAAATACCTATATTCTTGTAATTATCACTTGTCTTGGCGTACGCCGTGTAATGGCCGCCAAACAGACCGCCGTAATGGTTGACCACTCCGTAGAGGTCGTAAACGGGCCGAAAGTCTGGATTATTATCGGTGCGGACGTAGTATTGGCTCATATCGAGGCCGTGGATGGGGTAGCGGACCATCGAATCGAGTTTCTCTCGCCAGAGAATGTTCCGAAAACTGAATCGTTTCAACTGAATCACCAGTATTTGCGGTAAACGCCATAAAGTGATCTGTTTGGTCGCCTGTTGGCTCTCTTTACACTTCGGACAATACCTACATTCAAATGGACATTCAATTAGAAATGCATACAATTGTGTCATCAAATCTGGTTTACAAACCATGGATTATCTGAAGTAAGTTTCTCGGGCTGTGTGTGAAGCCGCAGACAGTCGGTCAAATCCACCACTTCTTTAGTGTGACTATTGGTGTGCTTGTGATCAGTGATAGCGCAGAGACCCATCAGTGGCTCCACTTTCGCCCAATTATCGCCAAATTTGCGAGAATTAGTCCAATCCATGGCAATGTGATAGTGGTTTAGCGTGAGGTGTGTGTCGTAACCGTCATCATCGGTGGGTTCGATCGTGTTTTCGGTGTCCTCTTTGTTCCAATTCTGATAGAACTTCAGTTTGAATGGCGGCGGAGTCGGGAACTCATTCAGATTCAACGGCTCCGACAATTGCATCGAATGCCTGGCGTAAGAGTAGATGATTGTCCACAGCTGTCGGTACGTGAGCTGCGATTTGGGAACCGTTATGATGAACGGCGTGGCCGTTATCTCAGGCCTATACACGCAATCCTTCTTATGCGACGGCCAATGATTCTGTTGACACGTTCTGTCGGGACAGACAAACCAATCAAATCATATCATTTTAACAAAGAGTTAGATATGAGAAGAAAGTTGTGCCCAAAGAAAGCGGTCACTTACTTATCACAATAGGAGACCCGATGGCAAGTGAGGCACGCCTTGAGCTCTACGTTATCCCAACCGCTGTTTTTGTCACAATTAGCACAGGTGTCGCTCTTCGGGGGTTCCGCTAATCGCTAATTCATAAACACGACAGTCATTTAGAATTCATATAAATTGAGTCAATCATATGAAGAGTGGGGGCGATAGGAAAGTGTGGTCACATACCTGGATCACTACGTACTCCATTATCTCTTCGTTCGGTTCCGTCGCTACCATTAGTTCAAAAATTAGTAGATATTTGTTGACCTCAGGCTTATTGAGCGTCCAGTTTGGCTGAAGAAACTTCTCGATGGAACCCGAGTTTAGGCATTGAAGACATCGTAACTAAAAATGAAATAATTTTATAAATTGAGATAAAAGTGATAATTAGTTGTGACCGACAGCTGAGGCCTCGACTCCAGTAAGCGTTGAGATCTCGTCCAACATGTTCTTCACGACACAGTCTTTCGGCAATTTAAGCAAATACTTCGTTGGCCTCGAAGTCGACATTCCGTTTGCGTCTCGTTTGAAGAAATACACCTCATATTCGACTTTCGGTTTCGGTAACGGAAGGGACAGATAGACAAATGGATCAAATGTGACCGAAACCTGTTATAAGACATCAATTATATCAATAAAAGTTGACAATACAAGACAATGAAGGCCTACTTTAGCACATATGGGACACACGAGTTTGGACTTGTATTGGCCGTAAAATTGTTGCGTTACTATCGAGTCGTTCAAAAGGCCAAACGTGTGCCACGACTGGTCGGCCAGCGTCTGGTCGTCGATGGGTTCGTCGGACTCGTCGTCGCCGTCCTTCTCATCCTTAATGACGGGCCGTTCGCGGCGTCGGTTGAGGTCTTCGTGGAGCACATCCAAGAGAAAGGCGCAGAACTCTTGGGCGTCCTGTTGCATGTAACTCGAAAATGTCGAACACTTTTCGCCCATCCGTTCCTTCAGCTTCACGGGCGCCACCGATGTCTCCGTTCCCGACCACAGCTGTCGCATCAGATCGGCGAACGTCCGACAGATAACGCCTCCCGAGCCGAACGCGTTGGTCGTATTGATGTCCGGCACATAACTACCCGCTGTTTGACATAAACAAAGAGTTCAAATATTGATATCAATGTAACGTTAATTATAGAGCGATGCAAAACAACGAAAGGGTGGCTCACATGTAAAGTAGTCCCGAAAGGGGTCGGTGTTTGAAAGGCACTGAACGACAGAATTCATAAAACAAGTGTTGCCTAAATTCTGTAAACCCGTGTAACCGACGGCTTTGGGCCGCACTTTGCGCGGAGGGGTCTGAGCGGTGGCCGCGTTATTGTTATCGTTGGGCACCAGAACTATCTCTTTGCCGTGCGATGAGGTCTCGTCGGCCACTTTGGACACATGATTGGCGCTGGTGTTGATCCACTGCTGGATTGCGTCCGATTTGGGTGATAACGGCTTCACATCGTTCGCATGCTTTGACATATACCACGCGTTGGGCTCCTCTTTGTCGAAACGGTTCCAACGAAACTGCAAACATTCCTTCTTCTTGAGCCTAAATTCAATCTTCACAATCGATACAACGAAATCACATTCAGACGGGATTACTGTTCCGCTAATTGGCCACAAAAACAAATAAAACAATGTTTTAATAATGCATTCAATTTTGCGCTTTAATTATCATTACTAAAGAGTCCGCCGCCAGAGATGCCATGTGTTATTGGGGTCACCGACGACTGTGTAGCGGAACTCAATCACGTCTTCGGCGAACTTAACGCGAATCTCATCCACACGCTTAACAAAGACATACAACCGCAGCATATCGTCCGTCTGGAAAATGCAAAATATGTCATTCAAATACATTTCCTCTGCCATCACATCACAAAAAACGAGTTTGAGGGCATCGGTAGGCAATGCTATCAACACAACAAATAGTATCAAAACAGTGGCTAAACCTCAGCGATGTCTGTCTTATGTTCGCGCGACATGTCAACCATAGGGGAGTCGCCGTCGGCGGTCATCGCAGACCTCTCATCCGTCTCGACGCCATCGTTGCGGTCGACGACCTCTTGCGGAGGGTTTAGGTCGAGGTTGAGCTCAATATCGGTCAGACCAGTGGTCTCGTCGATCATCAGCTCCACGTCTGACGTGTCGTTATTATCATTGATGTCGCCGTTCATCCGGAGTGTTGCGGACGGCCTGTTGTCATACGTATTGCGGTTATCGATGGCTTCGTCGCAATCGGAGTCCATGTGTTCGTCGGCCGGCGTCGACGGATCCGACTCGAGGCCATTGGTGTCGCCGATGGACTGTTGCGGACAGCTTTCGATCAATTTGAAGCAATCAGAGGCCGATTGGTTGCTATAATTGCACCCACTTTTAATTGTTTTATGATTAAAATCGATGCAAATTTATATAAAGTCTTTCTTTTTATGATATATAAGATTATATTTAATTTTTTTGTTATTGTATTTATAAAAAACGTTTTTCGGAATAAATGAAAAATTGTGTTTTAATTCATATGAAATGTGCTTTTAAGACATTGTCTTTACTTTTATCTCGGAGAGTATTTGGCAATAAATGGATTCAAACTAATGGTCAAAATAATTGGGAATAATTTGAGTGAATATGAAATTTATTTCAGATATAATTGTAACAAATAATTTGCATTATTTCTCATAAGAGTCTGTCTTCTGAAGGACTGGTCCACTCATCCCACGTGTGGTCATATAGTTGAAGCGGTGCTTCCACTGTGGTTGTCTTCAGCGGTGGCCATTCCCTCACCGATGACTGGACCGTCACTGAGCCCGTGTTCGTTGGCCTGTATTTGACGGCCCAATTGGTCAATAGTGTTCCACTGGTTTTGCATCCAAGCGATCTCATCAACACTATAGCCAACACTCCATCGAGTTGTGAGCGTTGAATGACTTGAAAGTGAGACAAGTGAAGTGACACTCGCCGTCGACTCCAGCTGCCCATCCGTGGCGAACGTTGTGTTGTATTCCGACATATAATTATTGAATATATCATAATATTTTTGTTCACTGGTGTTGGCGCTCACATTGGACAACATGTCCAGCGTCTCGACCGATAGCACCCGTCGGCACTCAGCTTTAGTCAACTCCCTCTTCAATCGCTCGATCCGTCTCTTCTCGGTCTCGATTCTGGCAGCGATTTGTCTCATGAGTGCCAGCGATGGAAGCGATATAATGTCAAAGTCTTCCGCAGATCTGAATGAGTGTCGAATCACTTGAAAGTCTTGTCGACAAACCGGACATTTCATATGACTTCGGGTCCACTCGAGCAGACATTTGAGACAAAACTGATGACCGCATCCATCGGTTTGGCATTTGTTCTCTATTGCAGACCAACAGATCGGACACTCGACCGACTCGTCCGCTCCCGACTTCCCATCCGTCTGTTCTTTATCTTCTGCTTCTATTATAGTATCCATTGATTCAAACGGATTACTATTTCTGCCATTAATTTCATCAATATTCTCAAATTCAAACCGAATATTCATTTTTGTCACGATTACAACAATAATATTGATCTATAATTAATTCATTTATATCCCATTTATAATTTTTAAACACAATTCTTTATAATTAGAAAAATGTTTTTAAGTTAATGTGTACGCCTCCTATACTCTGCTAAACATTTAAATGTGTGATTGTATTATCCGTCTAGTGTTGTACTTATGGCATATTCCTATAAACAATGTTAAGCAGCAGACAATTTCCTTAACTGTCATTTAGTTTTATATTCATTATATTAAGTTACAAGAAATTGTTTCTATGATTGCATTTATAAAACCCGATTTTCCCGTTAAGTTAAATCACGTTTTAATTTATATGAAACTCACTTTATAGACATTGAATTTGATTTTATTTTCCAGAATTTTTAATTTTAAATTACTAATAATAATGATACAAATAATTGGACATGATTTGAGTGGAAATCTACTTTATTTCAGATATAATTGTGACAAATACTTGCATTGCATTCTGATATACAGCATATGTGTGTAATGTCTGTCTTAATCTACAAACTGACTCCAAAAGGCCATCGAATGGGCGCTGAATTCAGAAGTGTTAGAACCGAGTGAAGAAGTGGTACCGCTCTCAGTGTCTTCACTATCGTCAGAGTTATCGGTTCCCACGTCTTCGGAGGGAGAGGGAGGGGCGAGGAGTAGACTTGTCTCAGAGAGTTGGACACTTTGGTCGTCGCTGTCGCTGGAGTACAAGTCACGCATCGAAACAGACTCGATGTCAGTGTAGTCATCATCGCTCAAATGGTATAGAGAAAGAGTGGTACCACTAGTCGACCCTAGTATACGCGTTATGCCGCTGTCGGAAGTGCTCAATTCAGCCCCTGTGCCGTATTCTGTCATATAATTATTGATTATCGCCATAAAGTCCTGTTCACTAGTGTTGGCGCTCACATTGGACAACATGCCCAGCGTCTCGACCGATAGCACCCGCCGGTACTCGGCTTCAGTCAACTCCCTCTCCAAACGCTCGATCCGTCTCTTCTCGGTCTCGATTCTGGCGGCGATTTGTCTCATGAGTGCCAGCGATGGAAGTGATATAATGTCAAAGTCTTCCGCAGATCTGAATGAGTGTCGAATCATTTGGAAATCTTGTCGACAAACCGGACATTTCATATGACTTCGGGTCCATTCGAGCAGACATTTGAGACAAAACTGATGACCGCATCCATCGGTTTGGCATTTGTTCTCTATTGCAGACCAACAGATCGGACACTCAATCGACTCGTCCGCTCCCGACTTCCCATCCGTCGGTTCTTTATCTTTGGTTTTTATTATAGTATCCATTGATTCAAACGGATTACTATTTCTGTCCTTAATTTAACATAAATTTCATATTTAAATTACATTAACTTTTGTCACGATTAACAATATCTATTTGTTTTTCATTTATTTAATTTACAATATATTCTATTTATTCTATTCGGTTATAAATGCATTCAAAATAATGATGAGAATAATTGAATATAATTTGAATGCAAATTAAATTTATTTCAAATATAATTGTGACAAATAATTGCATTGTTTCTCATATACAGTATATGTTTGTAATGTCTGTCTTAATCTATAGAAGGATTCTATAAATCAGTTGAATCGGCGCTCAATTCAGAAGTGCGCGAACGGACAGAAACCTCTCTGACGTCTACGGGAGGACTTCCCTCAGAGGATGAACCGAGGCGTGCACTGAGGAGTTCACTGGTGGTTGAACTGTGGGGTGGACTGTAGGGTAGACTGTAGAGTGGTCTGGCCCGCAGGGACTCAATTTCAGGCGTTAAGCGAAGAACAGTCTGTCCTGACGTCGAGGTCGAATTGTAGTCTTGAGCCTCTGCCCCAAACCCTGTGCCGTATTCTGTCATATAATTATTAAAAATCTCCATAAAGTCCTGTTCACTGGTGTTGGCGCTCACATTGGACAACATGTCCAGTGTCTCGACCGACAGCACCCGTCGGCACTCGGCTTCAGTCAATTCCCTCTCCAATCGCTCGATCCGTCTCTTCTCGGTTTCGATTCTGGCGGCGATTTGTCTCATGAGTGCCAGCGATGGAAGTGATATAATGTTGAAGTCTTGAGCCGATCTGAATGAGTGTCGGATCATTTGAAAATCTTGTCGACAAACCGGACATTTCATCTGATGTCGGGTCCATTCGAGCAGACATTTGAGACAAAACTGATGACCGCATCCATCGGTTTGGCATTTGTTCTCTATTGCAGACCAACAGATCGGACACTCAATCGACTCGTCCGCTCCCGTCTTCCCATCCGTTGGTTCTTTATCTTTGGTTTCTATTATAGTATCCATTGATTCAAACGGATTACTATTTCTGTCATTTCATTTGTTGTTATTTTTTTAAATTTAAATTAAATTAATTGTTGTCACGATTACAACAATAATATCGTTCAACCTTTAATTTATTTACAAATATTTTTATCCCATTTATTATGAAATGGTTGAGTGATGATTGATTCATCACTGATGAATAAATTAAAACCAATGATAAGAATAATTTGTTAATTTTAATCAAGAATAATGGTTAAAATAATTCGGAATAATTCGAGTGAAAATGAAATTTATTTCAGATATAATTGTGACAAATAATTGCATTGCATTCTGATATTCAGTATATGTTTGTAATGTCTGTCTTAATCTATAGAAGGATTCAATAAATGAGTTGAATCGGCGCTCGATTCAGAAATGCGCGAACGGACAGAAACATCATCTTCGGTGAAGACGTTTGTGGGGAGACTTCCCTCAGCTATGGGTGGACTGAAGGGTGTGCTGTCGAGACTGTTCCGCAGGGACTCATTTTCACGCGTTAAGCGAATAATGGTCTGTCGGGATGTTGTGCTGTCAACAGACGATTCATTGGTAACAATTGAATTGTTGTCTGGAGTCTCTGCCCCAAACCCTGTGCCGTATTCTGTCATATAATTATTGAAAATCGCCATAAAGTCCTGTTCACTAGTATTGGCGCTCACATTGCACAGCGTGTCCAGTGTCTCGACCGACAGCACCCGTCGGTACTCGGCTTCAGTCAACTCCCTCTCCAATCGCTCGATTCGTCTCTTCTCGGTCTCGATTCTGGCGGCGATTTGTCTCATGAGTGCCAGCGATGGAAGTGATATAATTTTGAAGTCTTCTGCAGATTTGAATGAGTGTCGGATCACTTGGAAGTCTTGTCGACAAACCGGACATTTCATTTGATGTCGGGTCCATTCGAGCAGACATTTGAGACAAAACTGATGACCGCATCCATCGGTTTGGCATTTGTTCTCTATTGCAGACCAACAGATCGGACACTCGACCGACTCGTCCGCTCCTGACTTCCCATCCGTCGGCTTTTTATTTTCTGCTTCTTTTATAGTATCCATTGATTCAAACGGATTACTATTTCTGTTATTAATTTTAACATTTTTCTCAAATTTAAATTATATTCATTTTTGTCACGATTACAACAATTATATTTTTTTTGTTTCTTATTTATTTTATTTAAAGTTTATTTTATTTATAATCTAGTTATAAATTGAATCAAGAATAATAGTGAAAATAATTTGGCATAATTTGAGTGAAAATCATATTTATTTTAGATATAGTTTCGACAAATAATTGCATTATTTCACATATATGTGTGTAATGTTTGTCTTAATCTACAAATGGATTTAAACATCAGTTGAATCGGCGCTCAATCCAGAAGTGCTGACATTGTCTTCGTCTTCAATGGCTTGCAGTGCCCGACGCCCTAGTGATTCATAATACTCTATTATGCTATTATGTCTGGACTGATCGGGTAAGTTATCACGATTTGTGATCGACGATTCATTGGTAACAATTGAGTTCGAGTCTGTAGTCTCTGTGCCAAACCCTGTGCCGTATTGTGTCATATAATTATTGATTATCGCCATAAAGTCCTGTTCACTGGTGTTGGCGCTCACATTAGAGAACATGTCCAATGTCTCGACCGATAGCACACGTCGGTACTCGGTTTCAGTCAAATTTCTCTCCAATCGCTCGATTCTGGCAGCAATTTGTCTCATGAGTGCCAGCGATGGAAGTGATATAATGTTGAAATCTTCCGCAGATCTGAATGAGTGTCGAATCATTTGGAAATCTTGTCGACAAACCGGACATTTCATCTGATGTCGGGTCCATTTGAGCAGACATTTGAGACAAAACTGATGACCGCATCCATCGGTTTGGCATTTGTTCTCTATTGCAGACCAACAGATCGGACACTCGACCGACTCGTCCGCTCCCGTCTTCCCATCAGTTGGCTCTTTATCTTTGGTTTCTATTATAGTATCCATTGATTCAAACGGATTACTATTTCTGTCATTAATTTTGTAAATATATTTTTAAATTAAATTTGATTGTTGCATAAGTATATACATTATAAAATTGTTAGTTCTCGAGCTTTGATTTATATCATTTATATGGCATATGTATCCTTTGCATAAGTGTACCAAACCTTCGCCAACCCATCCTCTCATTTGGATGATTAAATGTGTTGTCATCTATCCGTTCAATAGTTTTTATATGCATTAAAACGTTTTCTATATGTGTTAAACTGTGTTTAATTAAATAGTTTCTTATTTTACTAACATTTTACTAGTTGTCTGTAATTGTTTTGAAAAACCTTTACTAATTAGTAATTACTTTTAAATTGCATTTCTTATAATTGTTTGTGTATAAGTGTTTGATAACAACGAAATTTCATTTATTCACATTTTTAGCTAATTTAAAAATTAATAACTTAAAAATAATTTACATTTAAAACCTTTGCAATATTTTTATGTCTTAATATTAAGAAATAATTTTCAAAAAATTAATTAAACTAAATTGTATTCACAAAAAGTAATATTATTTGCAATTCTAATTGAATGCTTGGATAAAGTGGTCGATTGTCTTAAACATATAAAAATATGTTAAGACTAATGCTTTTAAACACTTATATTACTTGTATATGACATGTATTTCTTGACAGAAACGGACAGTGAAAACAGTGAAACACTTTAACAAGAATTGATTGCAATTACATTTCTATGACAACTATTTATTACCACAAAAACAAATTGTTTTCTAAATTGATTTTTACGGCAAAATCAATACAACGTTATGTGATAAATGAAACATACATTTCACACAACACTTAAACACATATATCTTTTATCACTAATATTTTCTTCTTCTTCTAAGGATTCGCACCAAAAGAACATAACATTAAAGATATTACACAAAATCGAAACTCAATTCTCAATACATTTATAGTATGTATTGAGAGAAAGAAGAAAACCTACAAAATTAATGTTTCATTTATATCCAGTTTTTAGATAAAGAAAACGCCGATACAAGCGCTAAACACGGATAGACACAAGTCGTGGTCAGATATATCATCGGCAGTGGACAAAGGAATGTCGAGCTCCGGACGGCAAGTACTAAACTACGGCCGAAGCGGTTCCGATGAATGCCTTATAAACCAACAGCAATACGGCGGCAATGACTACACCGATCCCGTCGAGCGGGTGTTTAACCATCCCTTCTTCAAGGACTCGGACTCCGACGACAACGACTACGACCACACATACACCACAACCTTCAGGACCACAACGTTCTCGACTTCACGTAAACAAGAGTTTTACTACAACTACTGGAACTATCCAAAGCTGCCGGACAACCGGGAAGTGTTGCCCACATCTATACGCCAATGGATCAACTCATACAAAGACCCGGAGCGCGAGTTCTGCAAAGTGGTGGCCATTTTCCTGTTCTCGTTTATAGTGGGTCTGCAGGTCTTCTCGTACGCGGTGTCGATGTTTGACCTCAACCTCAATATACCCTATTGTGGCGAAATCCGCGGTCAACTCGAGTTTGAATGTCACTTATGGCTGTTTCTGTTCGCTTGGATCGCGTGTTTCATCTGCACAGCAGTGGTTCTGGTGCTCAAGTATTTGCTTTATTTGTGCCGCTCCTACACCACCACCAAAGAAAAGACTATATAATTAATTGTATTCAATACGTACTGTACGTCCAGATTATTTTTCTCAATACACACTATTAACTATAAATTACCATATTTTATGTTTGGCTCTCACAACCAAACTGACCGCTCAAACGTACAATTAATTAATGTTTTCTATTATATTGTTATAATTGTAATCAAAATAATTTATTTTTTCATATTCAATTTGTTTTATGAAATTAACAATTTAATTGTATAACATTGTGAATATTTTTCAATATTAATCTTATTATAAATGCTATTATATTTGTTATAAACAATTTGCAACTTTTAACGCACACAAAACACGATAATATTTGTGATCGATTTGCTATTTACATGTTATATAAATGTCATTATAATTTGTAATTATAATTAATATAAAGATTTGGTTGTAAATTATATTTATACATATTTTTATATATTTATATAGCAATTTATAAACTTATAATTATTGTGCTAATTAGTTATTTATAATCCGTTTTAACACAGTAAGTAATTTTTTATCCAATTTATATAAATGTAGTCTAAGTCACGTATTAATACAACCATTGATCACAAAATCAATAAAATATGATAAAAATATATCTATAATTAATATGACAATCAATTGTATGAGTGATTTCTAAATGTCAGCATCGATTGATAGTAAGTTGAGAGACGGCCTGACTATAACTCGGGGGCAACTCATACTTGGGAGGCATCGAGAACTCCGACGGATTCAGTGATATCTGGGATCCGGTCCTCGTCTGCGGCATACTATCAGACATATCGATATTATAGACACTACTATTGTGTCTACTGTTATAGCGGCTGTCGTTTCGGTGCGTTTGTCCGTTCAATTCAATGAGAGAGCCATTTGTGCCATTATTTTTGGTCATATAGTTATACAGAAGTTTTAAACATATGATTGCGAACACGAGTGCGAAAATGTAGCCAAAATGTGTGGCCCGGGGCTGAACCGACTTCGGAGACATAAATAGAAATACAATTATAAATATAAGGCTGAGCAGAATGATCAAGATCCAATTGGTCTTGTTCTCGTACACGTGTAGGAATGTCGGAGAATTGAATCTAGTTTATTTAAAAAGACAATATATATTTTATTCATTTTATTAATAATTATTTCGTAATAAATGACTTATAAATAGATATTTATATATTATAATAATTTATAATTTATATTTCAAGTCATTTCTTTCACACAGAATATAGTGAAATTATAATCAATCATGTGTATTTTATAACAATGTATAATATTACAAAATAAAATATTTCCTAAAATAATTATTGTAATTCAATACACACTATAGCCCTCTAATTAGATTTTATAACTAGATTAATGGATTAAAGACTTACGTATGTCGGGCTCCGGCGCCACTTCCTCTATAAACTAAGACAGGCATTGGTTTTAATGATAAACACAAATATAGAAAACAAATACTATCTACGGTTTGAATCTACTTTTATAACAATATAAATCAACACATTTGAATGAATGCAAAACTTTGACAAACAGTTTAACAATTGAACAAAACAACAACAACTAGTCTTAAAACAAAACATTATTGTGAGACTAAATTGTCATTATTCTTATATCAACTCTATTTAATGACAGCGATTGCATAACACCATACAAATGTTGGTAAATGAGAAACACAATTCTCGTACATTCATATATATTCTATATATTCTGTAATATTCTGTAATATTCTGTACATATATTCTGTATATACAAAGCGTGTATAAGAGTGTATTCCTGGGAAGCCTTATGAAATGGTTGGCGTCATTGGCGCGGATCGATGGGCCGATGTTTCCCAGACCTCATGTAATATCACATCACATGTGGAGGCAATGAAATGAGATTTTTATTGATTTCATTATAAACTGCAAATCCACTATTCATTAGAAAATTCTATTATAATTATTCACTAAAATATTTGTATACTTTGTTTTGTTTGTTAAACGCTATTAAAAGCGTTGCATTGAATACAGATTTTATGGAAACATTGAAATTCTTGTTTTGTATTTTTATTAAAGTCTTTTTGAATACAGAATTATAGAGAATCGTAAAAATAGTGAATGACATTAATTCTCGTGTTTTGGTTATTCACTAATGAGTTGATGGTATGTATGGATTGTTAATGAATACTATGGGTATATGTTTTGGTAATCCGGAGGCAATACTTTACTTTACTTACCATTTGTTAAGAAATACATAACAAGTATTGTAAACATTCGTGTATTTATCGGATGAATGGTTTTATAATTATTTTAATGATGAATATATGATGCGAGGTCTCCGGAGGTAGCTCGGCTCCGGGTGGTGATAACCTCTCGGGGGTGTTATTGGGTGATCTTCTGGGAGATCACAAGCATACTTTATACAAACTGTTACTTATGGTTGAGTTCCTCGGGGCCTCAGGCCAGTCCCACGGCGCGTCTGCGGCCTTCACGGCGGTCACAACGCGTGTCTCACCTCCCAGGCCACAGTCTGTGGACCAAGAGTTACTCGCGGATCACTACGGGTGATTCGCGAAGGAATAGACACGACGTTTTGACTGAAAATACTTTTATTGTGTTTGGTTTGACGGGTGGGGAGGAACTGATCGCTTA
>CAJPIZ010000495.1:0-12451 GCA_905368565.1 Medioppia subpectinata
ATGAGTTGACTCACCCGCCGCTCCGACTCCTATAACAAATGACAAGAAGTAAAGGACCCATACTTTCGGGAATAGAAAGTTTGCGATAAATAGACTATAAAACAGACAAAATATATGATTAATCACATGAGAGAATACTCTTAAAGAGAGGGCATTACCAATAGGTTGCGCCGCCAAAAACCATCGCCAACTTCGGACCCGTAATGACCACAACGGACGGAGCGATCCAATTGGCGACAGCCATTACCGCATAAATTATACATAAACTCGTGTAACCGTTGGCCGTATAACTGGGTTCTCGAGAGTGAATACTGTTTACAACTGTTTGCTATTATGAGTACAAAATTTATTAAAATTACCATCATAAATTAATCATTAAAAGCATGAAAAGCACTCACCTGGATCATACCACCGGTTTGAAAGGCGGTAAATATAAGCATAAATGCTAAGCCCAGGAGCATAACGTTCACAAAGTTTCTATCCATTGTGTGTGGTTTGTGGCGGAATATTCTGTACTTTTTAATACGAAATTTGCGAAAAACCATATAATTTATGCCTAAATACTACTATATTCGCAGTCGGAGTACAGATACACAAAAAAAGAAGTGTTTGTTATGCCATATCCACTATAAATATCCCATTAATGAACTGAAATACACAAAACATATGCAATCAATTAAAGAGAAAAACTTTTCTAATTGTTTTTGTTAAATATTCAACGATAATAAACAGATTTCGATTCAGTTTTTGTGATAATTAATATTTTAACTGTTATTAAGAAGTTTGTAAAAGCATTACTGTATATGACTCGTGATATCTCACGAGTAAAATCTTTACAAATCACAGAATATTGTTGTTTACAAATATTGAGATGATTTACAAAGATATTCCGTGTGTTAAATGTATGGAAACTAAGTCATTGTCAAAACTTTTGTACTGTACTATACGTTATTATAAGCCCTAATAATAATATTGTCGTGAAATTGATTAAAAAGTCAATTATTGTGAAGTTTATAGTAATACAGTATTACTAATACTAATTGATAACTTATCACATAATAAGTTATATGTGTTAAGTCTATAATCCGGGAGACAATCAATTACACCTTATAATCAAAACTATGGCCTGTGTTTTGTAATAATATTACCGGTAAATAGAAAATATTTTAAAATTAAATATTCGTAATATCGATGCTATAATACCGGTTAGTTTGTATTGTTTGCAAATTATCACAATTATGTACTGCTGTATGAATACACAAGAATTTTATTGAAACATCAACATGATAGATTATTCCTGAGGTATTCAAAGCACAACATATTTTTACGTCAAATAAAGTTATTACTTATTATATAATCATTGATATATCGATTCAAAGCTTAATATAACTGTTAGACTAATCCTGTTTTGGCATATATTAGGAATTTAAGGAAAAAGACTATTATGTGGCAAAAAAGACATCATAGGGCTTATCGCAAACGTATTTTTGTTACAAACAACAAAAAGATTAATCATTTCACTATATATTTTGATAATTTATGGTTTAATTGCAATTAAACTTTAATGCAAAAATTTGAAAAAATTAATTCTTATCCTTCCGGTCATCAAATAATCAATTATTTTGTGCCCAAAAATAAAGTCCAATTCTTAATGACCTGATAATCAATGGATTCGTTAAATATTAAAGTATGTTATCGTTGTGTTTATCAATACATGAGACGATGTATTGTAAACTTATTGCAAAAAATGAGGACAATATTTGTGTGTTTATTAAAATTATTCAATACTTTAGGCATAAAATATAACAAAAAAAAGTAATCCTATGTTTCAATACCCTTATAAAACTGTGACAATACAATAGTAGTTATATATTTAATGACAAACAAAAATTTTATTTCTATAACATTACAAGTTTTATTTAATACACAATTCAAATCCTGTGCTAAACTATGAGCAAAATTTTTAGATTTATTTTTAATAACTAATTATAAAATAAGCGAATCGCTTATTTTATAATTAGTTATTAAAAATAAATCTAAAAATTTTGCTCATAGTTTAGCACAGGATTTGAATTGTGTATTAAATAAAACTTGTAATGTTATAGAAATAAAATTTTTGTTTGTCATTATTGTTAAATATATAACTACTGTATTGTCACAGTTTTATACGGGTATTGAAACATAGGATTACTTTTTTTTGTTTAAATTTTATATATATTTTATGCCTAAAGTATTGAATAATTTTAATAAACACACAGATATTGTCCTCATTTTTTTGCAATAAGTTTACAATACATCGTCTCATGTATTGATAAACACAACGATAACATACTTTAATATTTAACGAATCCATTGATTATCAGGTCATTAAAAATTGGACTTTATTTTTGGGCACAAAATAATTGATTATTTGATGACCGGAAGGATAAGAATTAATTTTTTCATAAAAGTTATTGCATTAAAGTTTAATTGCAATTAAACCATAAATTATCAAAATATACAGTGAAATGATTAATCTTTTTGTTATTTGTAACAAAAATAAGTTTGCGATAAACCCTATGATGTCTTTTTTTTGCCACATAATAGTGTTTTTCCTTATATTCCTAATATATGCCAAAACAGGATTAGTCTAACAGTTATATTGAGCTTTGAATCGATATATCAATGATTATATAATAAGTAATAACTTTATTTGACGTAAAAATATGTTGTGCTTTGAATACCTCAGGAATAATCTATCATGTTGATGTTTCAATGAAATTCTTGTGTATTCATACAGCAGTACATAATTGTGATAATTTGCAAACAATACAAACTAACCGGTATTATACCATCGATATTATGAATATTTAATTTTAAAATATTTTATATTCATTACAAAACACAAGCAATAGTTTTGATTGTAAGGTGTAATTGATTGTCTCCCGGATTATAGACTTAACTTATTATGTGATAAGTTATCAATTAGTATTAGTAATACTGTATTACTATAAACTTCACAATAATTGACTTTTTAATCAATTTTACGACAATATTATTATTAAGGCTTATAATAATGTAGAGTACAGTACAAAAGTTTTGACAATGACTTAGTTTCTATACATTTAACACACGGAATATCTTTGTAAATCATCTCAATATTTGTAAACAACAATATTCTGTGATTTGTAAAGATTTTACTCGTGAGATATCACGAGTCATATACAGTAATGTTTTAACAAACTTCTTATTAACAGTGAAAATACTAATTATTACAAAAACTGAATAGAAATCTGTTTATTATCGTTGAATATTTCACAAAAACTATTAGAAAAGTTTTTCTCTTTAATTGATTGCATATGTTTTGTGTATTTCAGTTCATTAATGGGATATTTATAGTGGATATGGCATAACAAACACTTCTTTTTTGTGTATCTGTACTCCGACTGCGAATATAGTAGTATTTTGGGCATAAATTATATGGTTTTCCGCAAATTTCGTATTAAAAAGTACAGAATATTCCGCCACAAACCACACACAATGGACAGAAACTTTGTGAACGTTATGCTCCTGGGCTTAGCATTTATGCTTATATTTACCGCCTTTCAAACCGGTGGTATGATCCAGGTGAGTGCTTTTAATGATTAATTTGTGATGGTAATTTTAATAAATTCTGTTCTCATAATAGCAAACAGTTGTAAACAGTATTCACTCCAGGGATAACAGCTATACGGCCAACGGTTACACGAGTTTATGTATTATTTACGCGGTGATGGCTGTCGCCAATTGGATCGCTCCGTCCGTTGTGGTCATTACGGGTCCGAAGTTGGCGATGGTTTTTGGCGGCGCAACCTATTGGTAATGCCCTCTTTTTAAGAGTATTTTCTCGTGTGATTAATCATATATTTTGTCTGTTTTATAGTCTATTTATCGCAAACTTTCTATTCCCGAAAGTATGGGTCCTTTACTTCTTGTCATTTGTTATAGGAGTCGGAGCGGCGGGTGAGTCAACTCATTGCCACCATTTTATGGCATATTTATTAATGACATGCATTTGAATGGCCAGTGATATGGACGGGTCAGGGAAACTATCTGACCATTAATTCTAATGAAGACACGATGTCGAGGAATAGCGGTGTCTTTTGGGCTCTATTGCAATGTAGTCTTATTTGGGGCAATCTTTTTGTGTCCTTTGTTTTCACGAAAGACACTATAGACGAGCCGACCATTCAGTTAACGTATGGCGTATTGACGGGCGTAGGAATCGCCGGAACTATTCTGTTATTCTTCTTGAGAGGTGGCAATCGAGCCAATAGTGAACTAACTCTTCGGCAAAGTGTCGGCGAATGTGTCGACGCTTTCGGTATTAATTATAACAATTGGTAATAATTAAAACCTTATTAATTAATCATTTCTATCGAATAGTCGGAGCTTTTCGTCTTCTCACAACTAAAAGGATGGCTCTCTTGTGTCTCACTTTTTTCTATTCCGGTATTTATATTGTATTCAAACTAATAATGAATTTATATTTAATTAAATAATTTAAATGAAACAATAGGTTTGGAGTTAAGTTTCTTCAGCGGTGTCTACGGGACAGCCATTGGAAACACGAATAGTCTGGACAGTGAGGGTAACGCCAAACGATTCATCGGTATCTCCGGTATACTAATCGGTTTGGGAGAGATCATCGGCGGCGCGACCTTTGGTCTGTTGAGCTCAAAGACCAACCGTTACGGTCGCGACCCGATTGTCATATTGGGTTACGTCGTCCATATGGTCGCCTTCTTTCTCATATTTATAAACCTTCCGAGCGTTGCGTCCCTTCAGAAGACTAACGACCCGTCGTATATCACTAGCAAGTATGTCATCAACGCCTCAACCCATACCAAACCAACCCATTATCTGTCAATTCAAATGCCTAACCGTGTGTTTGGTGTGCTTGCAGTTTAGGTGTGGCCTTATTCTGTAGTTTCCTATTGGGTTTGGGAGACGCCTGTTATAACACCCAAATGTACTCCATATTGGGTGTCCTGTATCGGGACAACTCCGCGGCCGCGTTCGCTCTCTTCAAGTTTGTGCAGTCAATCGCGGGTGCGATCGCCTTCTTCTACGCGACAACAGCCGACCTTCACGTACAGGTCCTCGTATTAGCCGTATTCGCATCGCTGGGAACCATCACCTTCTCCACCGTCGAGTGGTCCGCGTCTGTCCATAGAGAGAGAGAAACACCCGAAGACACGGCACACGAAAGCTGAAGACATCCACTCTTTAATTGTTAAATTATTATTATTTTCTAAACATCTATTTTTCGTTTGGTTTAAACTCTTTTTAAACTTTCAGTATAAATATTTTTGGTATAAATTATTCAGAAAAAGTACATATTTTTACATAAATTTTATTAAACATAAAAGAAATTAATAAATCTCTTTAAAAGAGTTTATTTAACATAAAATGTTTGTTAAAAATTGATTTTTAAATCAATAAAATGGTTGATATCTGATTGTAAGTGATATTTGATGCGATCGTTGATCGATACACGTTTAATATCCTATAATCTACAGGTATAGGCGTTTTTCAACACTAATATTTCAATTGTTTTATGCATTCAGTGATAAATCGTTGACTAAAATATAGTTAATTTAAAAGTTGAGATTCGGTGACAGAGATAATAGCAATCAGTAAATAGGATATTAAAGGGGTATTAAGGGGTAAAGAGAGGGGGTATAGGTATAGGAGGGGTTAGTTTAGGGACAGTACATGTATAGCCTATACAGTGTTTTTGGCAGTGAATGTATGGGTAGTTTTGGCGCTGCCTTTGCCTGCCTTTTGGCGTGCATTGACTGCAATACAGTCTGTATTCACACATACTTTACATTCACTGCAAGTATAGACCCATTGAGTGAATGATTGCCACAAAAACACAACAAATCCTTTGATATTATCATCGCATCGGTTGACCACTGATTGTCGAGTTCTTCGCGACCGATATGTCGGGGCGAAGGAGAGGCCGATCGCAGGACAGCGCCAGCGACTGGAGTATCGGATCCATCGATAAGGACAACAACAAAGTGGTCGACAAATTCAACGATAGACACAATTGTCAGGAAAATGAGTCCTTTTGGCAGACATTTGAAAGTATGGATCAGATCCGCGGCCACTGATTGTCTCATTTTAATTGATTTGTCTCTCTTTCAGAGCCGACACAGATCTACAGATATCTAAGAACTCGTCATTTAGTTTCCGTAAGTGTTGTTGTTTTTGTCACATATTTTGCTGTTTGTAGTAATCGTCACTGAAATGGATCTATTGTTGTCTTCGTGTGATAACAGCCGATATTTCTGAATCGAAACCTCTATTATATGAGACAACGGTTCCAACGAAGTAATGGCAAAAAGCGGCGCGACTTCAGTATTGATAACATTCTTCAATATGTGATCGAAAAGAAACAAAGAGAGGCCATCGCTGAAGAGTATGTCTGCCTTTTAAATGGCTAACAATGTATTAATGTCTTTGTCATTGTCGCAGATCCGCAGGCAATTTGACGCTAACTATATTATCTGTCAAAAACCAGAGCTCTAACAAAGGTATGATTGGATTTGTTTGTTTGACTCAACTCTTTGAACACATAATGAGTGCAAATATTGTATGCCTTTACAGACCACTCGGCGGTCACTGTGGAGACATCGTTGCTGAAGATGGGACACCAGAAGCGCAAAGACGTGTTGGCGCCCGTCTATCAGTATTCAGGTTTGTGTTTAAACTTATTAAATACAGTATTGTTAGTGTTGTCATTGATATAATGTGTTGATTGAATGGACAGTCGGCACCACTGAACTGGAGCTGAACGGCGAGGACTCGGACGACAACTGTCTGACTGTCTATAAGAGCGAATTGAACGAAACTAACGGCCATCTCGTGAAGCAGTGGTCGTACTCTCTATTATTTATTGCATCCTTTCATAAAGACTATAATCAGCACAAAGTGAACGGCAATTGTGTTGAAAGTGATAAACAAGAGAATGATATGTCGCTAATGAACGACAATAACCCGAAGAGCGAACCGTTGGTTAAACGGCGGCGTTTGGATGAGCCGACGGTGACTTACTTTAAGGCCGAACTTATCATTTATGACAAACACAAGAACTGCCTGTTGACTGATGGCGAGTACACCGCTGTCCTACAGCCGTGTGCGCCCCCGAAGGCCAACAAGTTTGGCAAATATAGTAAATACTCGAAATGGCAGGAAATCACAGCCGAAGATATTGACGGCCTCTCTATAGAGGATCCGAACAAACAGTACGGATCGATGGAAGTGTTCCGAAAGGGTCCGGTTCTCATGTTTAAGCTGTCGTGGAGTTCGTCCAACAATCCGGCGAACGACAGCCTCAATGGCATGAATCACATTCTGTCCAACAATATTGAGAACGACTCGGGAATCGGTAACAACACGAGCGACAACTCCAGTAACCAGTCGTTCAACGGCTGCCTACCGACGGACGATGCGCTGAAAGCACCGCTCAATTCACTGTCACTGTTGGGCCATAAAAAGCCGGTTCGCGTCATATATCAGTTCATGTTTAACAACAATGTTCGACAACAGACCAAACCGCAAAGCGACCTGTGCTGTCCCTGGTGTTCACTCAACTGCCAACAGCTCTATTCGCTGATCAAACACCTGAAGCTATGTCACAATCGGTTTGTATTCAATTACGTGCCGGACGCGAAGTGCGCCCGCATTGATGTGGCCGTCAACGAGTGCTACGACGGCTCGTATGCGGGCAATCCACTCGATCTCTCCTTTAACAACACAGGGTTTGCCTTCAGCCGCAACGGACCCGTGCGTCGAAATCCGGTCACTCACGTGATTGTATGCCATCCGAAACGGTTCCCGCAAAGTCTCAGCGAATTCGATGAGCCCGACGACGAGGACGGCACCAATGGTCGCACTTACATCTCGGGCCACAACCGGCTCTACTATCACACGAACTCATGTCTGCCGATTAGACCCCAAGAGATGGAATACGACAGCGAAGCCGAAAACGACCCCAAATGGATGAAAGAGAAGACCCAAATGGTATGACCAGAAAAGTGTTGATTGGTTTGAATTTATTTTTTACTTGATTTTTGTCTATCGATTCCATTAATGATCAGATGATTGACGAATTCACAGACGTTAATGAAGGCGAGAAGGAAGTGATGAAAATGTGGAATTTGCATATCATGTCCAATGGGTTTGTTTTGCATCTCTTTTCAAATGTCAAATCTTTTAACTTTAGTTACTTTTTTACAACGGCTTATAATTCACTTTTACTTTTATAATAAGTTTACTCAAAAGTTATAATAGCTTTTACTTATATAAATAGTAATTAAATTGAATACATATAGAGTTGATGTGGTATTTATATTGTATGACAGGTTTGTGGGCGACTGTCAGATACAGTTGGCGTGCGATATGTTTGTGAAGGAAAAGGGCGAAGAGTTGTTCGCAAAGAACTTGTATAAGAACTTCATTTTGCATTTGAATAATCTCTACGATTTCGGTCTATTGAATGCATCGAGTTTTGTGGATATCATCAAAAATTTAAACCAAAAACAAAAGTGTTTGGCCGAAGAGCAGAAGGGAAAGGCACTCAAAACTGAACCAAACAATGGTCTCAAATCACGATAATATTTATTTTTCATCCGATTTTTTCTCCTTTTTTTCCTGTACTGAATGTTTGGCCAATTTTATAGTACTGTATATGTAATTACTGGTCGTTTTCAAACACACCATCAAATAGATTGCATATCTTTAAAAATATGTGTTCATATGTTTGTATTAATTATGATTTAAATTAAAATATAATAACAATACGATTGAAGTTTTGAATTAAGTATATTTTATATATAATCAAGTCTTGGCATACATTTTTGTAAATGTTTATTATTAAATTTTTATTCACTTTTATTAGTGTTATATACTATTGAAATGAATTCCATGTAATAATCTGTACTCTTCTTATGCCCAAAACTAAAACACATTTTGGTTTTAAAATTTTATTAAAAAGTATACAATTGTATAAAAAATGGTCTAAATTTGTGTTGAATTATATTTTAATTTCTAAAATTACAAAATTTAAGCGATTAAACAATGAAATAATGTTTGAGTCAATTTACGTAAACTTTTATAAGATGTGGACACGAGTCTTGACTTGAAAATAAATTACATTTTATTAATTCATATCATTTCGATGTCTCATATACTGTATTGTCTCTAATAAATGATTGGTAATACCTTAATGTTAGAATACTTTCACACAAAATACTGTGTTTTGGTGTTATTAATGGATTTAAAACCAAACCATCATTTAATGTCAAGTTTGACGCGTTGAACATAACTTATCTGTCAATTCTGTTAACCCATCATTTTATAATACTTATAATCATATGAAAGATGGAAAGGATGAGAGAGAGAGAGAGAGAGAGAGAGAGAGAGAGAGAGGATGAGAGATGCGAGAGGATGTGCGAGGAAGAGGCGGCACCAGTGCTGGCAAAAGGGAACTGATGTATGGATCTGTTGAGGACTGGATGTGTTGAGAGGACACCAGAGGGCAAACGCGAGAACCGAAGAAAGTGGTCGGGAATTGTGTATTGAGTGGTGTGTATTGAGACGATTCTTGTTTAGCATTCAGTCAGTGTTGAAGTGCTTATGAATGCAATGATAGCAGCGATTCATAGAGTCGTTAATGGTATTGGAGTCACCACTAGAGTCACCAAATTCTCTGCATTAAATGTGAAAATATTTTTTGTGACCAAAAATATGTGTAAAATTCAAATGAGGCTAACTTTGCCTTACGATTACATTTAAGATGAATTAAGAAAAACTTTGAACCGTTTCACACATACATCTCATTCACAACACTACAGATGCTATGAAAATGTGTAGAGAATCGCGAATATATTCCAGCGTTTAATAACAATTGTTTGTGCAATAAAAATGTGTTGAATGGCATCGAAAAATGTAAAGAATATTCTCTATTAATATAAAGTCAAAGTGAATGCAAACAAATGGATCGCTTATGCCATCAATATTTGATGGCAAACACAACTCGGATATCGCTGAGCAGTTGTTGCCTCATATTGTGGATATGGTTATCGCTGTGCACAGCCTTAGAGGGCCAGCGCTCAGGCGGTCTATTCGGTCAGTCGTCTTCATCGCCAACATTTGGCACAAATGTCCAAAAGATCACATTCGGAGCCATTTTACCGAAAACTTCCTTAATTACATTACAGCGACAGTACTATAAGGTATGAATAGTTAACTTTTGTTTTTTATTTCCATTAGACTTAATGCAAAAATCAATGAATTCATAAAAATATGTCTAAACATTAATACAATAATGAGATTAAGACTTAAAGTAATTAATATTATTAGCCATTTATTTGTACGGTATTAGCGTTTATAAGTCAGACAGTGATGTATAAACTTATGGATAATTTATATAATAGGATGAAATGACATTCAGACCATTCTATAACAATCCTCTTATACTTTGGGAACGAATAATACTATTTTAATTAACAATTGGACGGTTTGGGGTTTAGGAGAGCTTTAAGTCTTGGGTAACGAGTTTATGTCACTATACTGTCTATATATGCACCCAATCTCTGTTCAATTCAAACTGCGATTACATATCCTGTCTAACGATGCCATCAATATTTATAGCCAACAACTTTTAAGATTGGCTAATGTTTCCGTTATACAGCACAACACGACCTGCACTTTACTCTACAGTACGGCATACCTGTGCTCTGAGTTTATTAGCGCAACAATTGGGATCAATTTGTATAGGAATTTGTCATTATTCGCGATACACTTGTTTTGTGTACATTTCTGATAACACTGTCTCAATAAGTACACAGAATATTCTTGAAGTCAAATCATATTATGTTAATATTTATATGATTTTTTGTTCATTGGATTATCCAGTAGTTTAAGACTTTATTTATACAAAAAAAAATCTCGAATAAAATATAATTTTTTGAATATTTGCATTAATTATATTATTAATTAAAAAAATTTAATAAAAAATAGTGTGAAAATAATAAACTGATATAAAAACTCGATATAATGAGTGTTTATCGGGTTTAATGCTAATGCAAATAAAATGATAAATATCTCATGAGCTAAAGTCATAGGGTTTGTCAAACACGACCCAAATTGTCCAGTCGTTGGTTTTAATGACATTTTAATACACTTTGACTGTAAATACAGTGATAGTGAAAACGAAAGGGAAGAAAAATCCAGAGGAAAAAGTCTTAATGCCTGGTCTTAAAGACACGCTGAGAGCTATAGTCTTTGCGATTGCATTCATCGGCTGTCAAACCGACGCTCTTTAGGGCAGAAAAACTGTCGCAAACAATGAATTCCTATTGTTATTCATAAATATATTTATATATAGGGAAGAGATATATAGAAGTTATAAATAAAATGTAATGTTTTATGTATCCATTCATTGTCTCTCACATCGGAGTGTATAACAGTGTATATAAATCATACGAGACAATGATTTTCTCGGTCTTTATTTTATTCAATTGAGACAATGTTTTTTCTCCTCTCTATCTCTATCTCTGTCTCTCTTCTTCGTTGAGACACAAAATTGCTATTAAAATCTCTCGAGAATTAATTGATTTTTTTCCTTCAGCCACTGAAATGCAAACATTAAAAGCAAAATAAATTAAATTTTCATTCCTCGCTACTCGTCAACAAACAAACATATCATGATATATCAAACATATCATGGTATATTGATATAGAAAACACTCGTTAAAACAACTCGTTAATTATGCCTTTTGCTAAATATACACTCTATATAAAACACTCGTCGCTTATTATTAATAAAAACTATACAAATAGTGATCGACAGGATTCTGTTGCTGTGAGCAGTATTACACAGATTGGGCAATACATGCACTTATTTTTTTTGAAGCTAATTATTCTGTACTAATGCATACGTCTCTTGTTTTTTCTCTCTTCCCACTGTCTATCCATCCGTCTATTTCTGGTCATCGCATACCTGTCCACACATATGATGGCCCAAAACAGCGCCTTTTGGATGCAGTGGAAGCGATGATGAAGAATCGTCAGGCGAAATACAATTTCACTAATTATTATCGTATCGCACAGTCGCAGGTCGTGCTCCTGCCGTTGGCTCCCAGTCCTATGGAGATCCTGTCGACGGTCTGCAATCAACTGCTCGTCAAAGACATCACAACCATATTATATATGACTAATTCCGAGATTTGGGGCAGTAATGCCGCCTCCGCTCAATACCTCATGCAATTGACCGGTTATATCGGGATTCCAGTCATCGCATGGAATGCTGATAATATAGGCTTAGATCAGGTCAGACATCATTTCTCTTCCACTTTTTATTTCTCTTCCTCTCTCTCTCTCTCTCTCTCTCTCTCTCTCTCTCTCTCTCTCTCTCTCT